>JAEUCK010007389.1:0-26256 GCA_017311455.1 Otocyon megalotis megalotis | reverse complement strand
AACGCTAAACCTAACCCTAAACCTAACAGGTACCGTAACCCTAACCTAACCCTAAACCTAACTCTAAACAATACCGTAAACCTAACCCTAACCCTAACCCGAAACCTAACCCTAACACTAACCTGTTCCATAACCGTAAACCTAACCCTAACCCTCACCCTACCGCTAACCTATACTGTAAACCTAACCGTAAACCTAACCGCAATCCAAACTTGCACCCTAACCCTAACCCTAACCCTAACCTGTAACTAAACCCTAACCCTAACCCTAGACCTGTACCCTATACCTCACCCTAACCTTAAACCTAACCGTAACCTATACCGTAACCGTAACCCTAACCCCAACCCTAAACCTAACCCGAAATCTAACCTGTACGGTAAACCTAACCCTAACCCGAATGCTAACCTGTACTGTAACCCTAACCCTAACCCTAGCTTGTACAGCAACCCAAACCCTCAACTTAACCCATCCCTAACCCTACCCTTTACGGTAACCCTAAAACAAACCCTAACCCTAACCTGTACCGCAAACCTAACCCTAACCATAACCCTAAACCTAATCCTAACCGGTACAATATCCCTAACACTGACCCTAACCCTAACCTGTACTGTAAAGCTAACACTAACCCTAACCCCATCGCTAACCCTATCCCTAACCCTAAACTTAACCCTAACCCTAACCCTAACCTGTACCGTAAACCTAATCCTAATCTTAACCCTAACACTAACCCTAACACTAAACTGTACCGTAACACTAACCGTAACCCTAAACCCAACCCTAATCCTAACCCTAACCACTACCGTAACCCTAACTCTAAACATAACCCTAAACTTAATCCTAAACTGTACTGTATCCCTAACCCTAACACTAACCCTAACCCTAACCTGTACCGTAACTCTAAACCTAACACTAACCCTAACCCTCAACCTAACCCTTACCTGCACTGTAACCCTACACCTAACCCTAACTCTAACCTGTACCGCAACCCTACCCTAACCCTAACCTGTACCGTAAATCTAAACCTATCACTAACCCAAACCCTAACCCAAACTTGTACCGTACCCTAAACCTAACCCTACACCTAAACCGACCCTGTACCGAAATCCTAACCCTAACCTGTACCGTAACCCTAAACCTAACGCTAACCCGAATTCTAAACCTAACATGTACCCTAACCCTAATCCTAACCCTAACATCTATGGCAAACCTAACCCTAACCCTAACCCTAACCCTAACCTGTACCATAAAACTAAACCTACCCTAATACGACCCCTAACCCTAAACCTAACGTGTACCATAACCATAACCCTAATCATAACCCTCACCCTAACCCTAAGCCTAACCTTAACCTGTACCATAACCCTCAACCTAAACCTAACCCTAACCCTCACACTAAACCTTACGCTAACCCTAACCTGTACCATAACCCTAAACCTAACCCTATCCCTTAGCCTAACCTGTACCGTAACCCTCAACCTAAACATAACCCTAACCCCAAACCTAAACCTAACGCTAACCCTAACCTGTACCGTAACCCTAAACCTAACCCTAACCCTAAACCTAACCTGTACATTAACCCTAACCCTTACCCTAACCCTAACCCTAACCTGTACCGCAACCCTAACCCTAACCCTTACCCTACCCTAACTCTAAACTAACCATAAACCTTTCTGGTATCGTAACACTTAACCTAACCCTAAAGCTAACCTATCCCGTAACACTAACCCTAAACCTAAACCTAACGCTAACCCTCAACCTAACCTGTACCTGACCCCTAACCCTAATCCTAACCCTACCCGTAACCCAAAGACACACCTGTACGACAATCCTAACCCTCACCCTAACCCTAAACGTAACTCTTACAGTACCGTAACACTAACCCTAACCCTAAACCTAACCTGAACTGTAAATCTAACCCTAACCTGTACTGTAAACCTAACCCTAACCCTAAACCTAAATCTAAAACTAACCCTAACTCTAACACTAACCCTAACCTTAACCTGTACCGTAACCATAAACCTAACCCTAACCCTAAACCTAACGCTAACCTATACTGTAATCTTAACCCTAAAACTAAATGTAACCCTAACTTGTTCCATAATCCTATCCCTAAATCTAACCCTAACTCTAACCCTAACCTGTACCGTCACCCTATCCCTAACCCTAACCTGTACCGTAAACCTAACCCTAAACCTAAACATAACCAAAACCTCTACCGCAAACCTAATGCTAATCCTAACCCTAACCGTAACTCTAACCTGTACTGTAACACTAACCCTAACCCTAATCCTAACCTGTACCATAATCCTGACCCTATCCCTAACCTGTACCGCAACCCTAACCCTAACCCTAACCCTATCCCTAACCTGTACGGTAACCCTAACCCTAACCCTCACCTGTACCACCAACCTAACCCTAAACCTAAGCCTAACCCTAACCCTAACCCTAACCCAAACCCTAAGCTGTACGGTAACCCTAACCCTAAAACTAACCCTAACCTAACCGGTAACGTAACCCTAACCCTAAACCTAACCCTAACCCTAACTCTAACCTGTACCAGAAACCTAAACCTAACCCTAACCCTCACCCTACTGCTAACCTATACCGTAAACCTAACCCTAAAACTAACCGCAACCCTAACTTGTACTGTAAAACTAACCTGTAACTTAACCATAACCCTAAGCCTAGACATGTACCGTAACCCTCACCCTAACCCTAAAGATAACCGTAACCTGTACCGTAATCCTAACCCTAACCTGTACCGTAACCCTAAACCTAACCCTAACCCTAACTCTAAACCTAACCTGTATCCTAACCCTAACCCTAACCCTAACCCTAACATCTATGGCAAACCTAACCCTAACCCTAACCCTAACCCTAACCTGCACCTGAAAACTAACCCTAACCCTAACACTACCCCTAACCCTAAACCTAACCTGTACCATAACCCTAACCCTAAGCCTCACCCTAACCCTAACCTTAACCTGTACCTTAACCCTTAAACTAAACCTAACACTAACCCTAACCCTAAACCTAACATTAAACCTAACCTGTACCGTACCCTAAACGTAACCCTAAACCTCACCCTAACTTGTACCGTAACCCTAAGCCTAACCATAATGCTAACCCTATCCCTAACCTATACTGCAAACCTAACCCTAACCCTAACCCTACCCTAACTCTAACCCCAACCATAAACCTTTCCGGTACCGTAACACTTAACCGAACCCTAAACCTAACTTGTCCAGTAAACCTAACCCTAAACCTAAACCTAAACCTCACTCTAACCTCTACTGTACCCCTAACTCTAATCCTAAGCCTACCCGTAACCCTAACACACACCTGTACGGCAAACCTAACCCTAACCTTAAACCTAACCGTAACCCTTACCTGTACTGTAACACTAACCCTAACCCTAAACATAACCTGTACCGTAACCCTAACCCTAACCCTAACCCTAACCTGTACCATAACCCTACCACTAACCGTAACCCTAACCTGAACTGTAAACCTAACCCTAACCTGTACTGTAAACCTAAACCTAACCCTAAACCTAACTCTAAAACTAACCCTAACCTTAACACTAACCCTAACCCTAACCTGTACCACAACCATAAACCTAACACTAACCCTAAACCTAACGCTAACCTATACTGTAACCCTAAACCTAAAACTAAACGTAACCCTAATATGTTCCGTAATCCTATCCGTAAATCTAACCCAAACCCTACCCTAACCCTAACCTGTACCGTCACCCTATCCCTAACCCTAACCTGTACCGTAAACCTAACCCTAAACCTAAACCTAACCATGACCTGTACCGCAACCCTAATGCTAATCCTAACCCTAACCCTAACTCCAACCTGTACTGTAACCCTAACCCTAACCCTAATCCTAACCTGTACAGTAATCCTAACCCTATCCCTAACCTGTACCGCAACACTAACCCTAACCCAAACCCTATCCCTAACCTGTATGGTAACACTAACCCTAGCCATAATCCTCACTGGTACCGCCAACCTAACCCTAACCCTAACCCTAAACCTAACCCTAACCATAACCCTAACCCAAACCCTAAGCTGTACGGTAACCCTAACCCTAAAACTAACCCTAACCTTACCGGTAACGTAACCTAACTCTAACCCTAATCCTAACCCTAACCTGTACCGTAAACCTAAACCTAAACCTAACCCTCACCCTACCGCTACCAATACCGTAACCCTAACCCTAAACCTAACTGCATCCCTAAATTGTACCCTAACCCTTACCCTAACCTGTAACTTAACCCTAACCCTAACCCTAGACCTGTACCGTAACCCTCACCTTAACCCTAAACCTAACCGTAACCTGTACCGTAACCGTAACCCTAACCCTAACCCTAACCCTAACCCTAACCAGTACGGTATCGCTAACACTGACCCTAACACTAACATGTACCATAAAGTTAACACTAACCCTAACCCTACCCCTAACCCTATCCCTAACCCTAACCTTAACCCTAACGTTAACCCTAAACTGTACCGTAACCCTAATCCTAACCTTAACCCTAACCCTAGACCTAACCCTAAACTGTACCGTAACACTAACCGTAACCCTAAACACAACCCTAACCCTAACCCTAACCACTACCGTAACCCTAACCCTAAACCTAACCCTAAACTTAATCCTAAACTGTACCGTATCCCTAAACCTAACACTAAACCTAACCCTTACCTGCACTATAATCCTACCCCTAAACCTAACCTTAACCTGTACCGTAACCCTAACCCTAACCCTAACCTTAACCCTAACCCTAATCTGTACCGTAACTCTAAACCTAACAATAACCCTAACCCTAACCCTAACTTGTACCGTACGCTAACCCTAACCCTAAGCCTAAATTGACCCTGTAACATAATCCTAACCCAAACCTGTACCGTAACCCTAAACCTAATGCTAACCCTAACTCTAAACCTAAACTGTACCCTGACCCTAACCCTAACCCTAACATCTATGGCAAACCTAACCCTAACCCTAATCCTAACCCTAACCCTAACCCTAACCCTAACACTTAACTTAACCCTAAACCTAACCTGTACCGTAATCATAAACCTAACCCTATACCTCACCCTACCACTAACCTATACAGTAACCCTAACCCTAAACCTAACCGCAACCCTAACTTGTACCCTAACCCTAACCCTAAACCTAACCCTAACTTATAACGTAACCCTAACCCTAAACCTAACCCTAACCTGTACCGTACCCTCACCCTAACCCTAATCCTAACCATAACCCTCACCGTAACCGTAACGCTAAAGCTAACCCTAATGATAACCTGTACCGTAACCCTAACCCAAACCCTGCCTTGTACCACAACCCAAACCCTAACCCTCACCCTATCCCTAAACCTAACCTGAATGGTAACACTAAACCTAACCCTAACCCTAACCTGTACTGCAAACCTAACCCTAACCGTAACCATAACCCTAAGCCTAACCTGTACAGTAACCCTAACCCTAAACCTAAACCTAAACCTAAACTGTACCGTAAACCTAACCCTAACCCTAACCCTAATGCTAACCTGTACCGTAACCCTAACCCTACCTTGTACCACAACCCTAACCCTAACCCTAAACCGATCCCTAACCCTAACCTGTACTGTAAACCTAAACCTAACCATAAACCTAACCGGTACCACAAACCTAACCCTAACCCTAACCCTAAAATTAAGCCTAACCTGTACGGTAACCCTAACAATAACCCTAACCCTAACCTGTACCGTAAAGCTAACACTAACCCTAACCCTATCCCTAATCCTATCACTAACCCTAAATTTAACCCTAACCCTAACCCTAGCCTGTACCGTAACCCTAACACTAAACCTATCCATAACCATAACACTAACCCTAACACTAAAGTGTATCGTAATCCTAACACTAACCCTCACCCTAACCTGTACCGAAACCCTAACCCTAACCCTAACCCTAACCTGTTCCGTACTGCTTAACCTATCCCTAATCCTAACCCTAACCTATACCGTAAATCTAACCCTAACCCTCACTGTAACCAGTACCGTAACTCTAACCCTAACCCTCACCCTACCGGTAACTCTAACACACACCTCTACGGCTAACGTAACCCTAATCCTAACCCTAATCGTAACCCTTACCTGTACCGTAACAATAACACTAACCCTAAACCTAACCTGTAACGTAACCTTAACTCTAACCGTAACCTTAAAACTAACCCTAACCCTAAACATTACCTGTACCGTAAACCTAAACGTAACCCTAAACCCAACCCTAAACCTAACCCTAACCACTACCGTAACCCTAACCCTCACCCTACGCCTAAACTTAACCCTAAACTATACCGTAAACCTAACCATAATGCTAACCCTAACCCTAACCCTTACCGGCACCTTAACCCTACCCCTAACCCTAACCCTAACCTGTTCCTCAACCCTAATCCTAACCCTAACCATAACCCTAAACTTAACCCTAACCTGTACTGTAACTCTCAACCTAACACTAACCCTAACCCTAACCCTAACTTGTACCGGACCCTAACCCTAACCTGAAACCTAACCCTACCCTGTATCGTAACCGTAACCCTAACCTGTACGGTAACCCTAACCCTAACCATAACCCTACTCTAAACCTAACCTGTACCCTAACACTAACCCTAACCCTAAACTCTAGGGTAAACCTAACCCTAACCCTACCACTATCCCTAATCCTAACCTGTACTGTAACACTAACCCTAACACTACCCCTAACACTAAACCTATCCTGTACCATAACCCTAACCCTAAACCTAACCATTATCCTGACCTAACACTGACCTGTACCGTAACCATCAGCGTGACCCTAACATTAACACAAAACCTAACCTGAACCGTAACCCTAAACCTAACCCTCATCCTAACCTGTACCATAACACGAACCCTAACCCTACAGTACCAGTAACACTAACCCATACCTGTAAGGCAACCCTAACCTTAACCCTACACCTAACCCTAAACATAAGCCATACCTGTCCCGTAACCCTAACCCTTACCCTAACCTGTAACGTAACCCTAACCCTAACCTAACCCTAACCCTAATACTAACCTGTACCGTAACCCTAAACCAAACACTAACTCTAACACTAACTTGTATCGTAATCCTAAGAAGAAACCTAACCCTAACCCTACCCTGTACCGTAACCCTAACCCTCACCCTAACCCTAACCCTGACCCTAACCTGTAATGTAATGCTACCCCTAACCCTAACCCTAACCCTATCCCTAGCCTGTACCGTAATCCTAATCCTAGCCCTAAACGTAACCCTAACCTGTACCGTAACCCTAAACCTAAACCTAACACTAAACCTAAGGCTAACCTATATCGCAACCCTAAACCTAACCATAACCCTAACTTGTACCGTAACTCTAACCCTAACCCTAACGCAATCCAAACACTTACCTGTACTGTAGCCCTAAAACTAACCCTAACCCTGACCTGTACTGAAACCCTAACCCTAACCCTAACCTGTACCGTAACCCTAATACTAACCTTAACCCTAAACCTAACCCTAACCCTAACACTAACTCGTACCATAACCCTAACACTAACACTAACCCTAAACTTAACCTGTACCGTATCCCTAAGCCTAACCGTAACCTAACGCTAACATATACCGTAACCCTAACCCTAAACCTAAACCTAAATCTAACCACTACCGTAAACGCAACCCTAAACCTAACCCTAATGCTAACCTGTACTGTAACACTAACCCTCACCCTAACTTGTACCACAACCCTTACCATAACCCTAACCCTATCCCTAACACTAACCTATACGGTAACACTTAAACTAACCCTAACCCTAACCTGTACCGCAATCCTAACCCTAACCTGTAAGGTCCCCTAAACCTATCCCTAAACCTAACACTAACCCTTACCTGCACGGTAACCCTACCCCAAACCATAAACTGTACCATAACCCTAAACCTAATCCTAACCCTAACCATAACCCTAACCATAACCTGTACCGTAATTATAACCCTACAACCCTAACCCTAACCCTAACACTAACTTGTACCATACCCTAACCCTAAACCTAACCCTATCCTGTACCGTAACCCTAACCCTAACCTGTACCATAACCCTAACCCTAACCCTAACCCTAACTCTAAACCTAACCTGTACCCTAACCCTAAACCTACCGTAATTCTATGGCAAACCTAACCCTAAACGTAACCCTAACCCTAACCTGTACCGTAACACTAAACCTAACCCTAACACTACCCCTAACCCTAAACCTAACCTATAGAATAACCCTAACCCTAACACTAAACCTACCCTAACCCTAAAACTAACCCTAACCCTAACCGGGTCCGTAACCGTAACCTTTACCGTAACCCTTAGCCTAACCCTAACCTGTACCGCAGCCCTAACCCTAACCCTAACCTGTACCGTAACCCTAACCCTAACCCGAAACCTAAACCTAAACTTAACCCTAATCCTAAACGTATCCCTAACCGTAACCATAGCCCTAACCTGTACCATAACCCTAACCCTAACACTAAACCTAACCCTAACCTGTACCGTAACACTAATCCTAACTCTAACACTAACACTAACACTAACCCTAACCCTAAACTGTACCAACCCTAACCCTAACCTTAACTCGAACGCTAAACTGTACCGTAACCCTAACCCTAAACCTAAACCTAACCCTAACCTGTACCATACCTCTAACCCAAACCATAACCTGTACCGTAAACCTAACCCTAAACCTAACTTTAACCCCAATCTTCACCCTAACCAGTACCATAACCGTAAACTTTACCGTAACACTTACCCTAAACCTAACCTATACTGTAACCCTAAACCAAACCCTAACCATAACCCTTACGTAAACCTAACCCTAACCCTAACCCTAGCCCTAACCCTTACTTGTACAATAACCCTAACCTTAACCCTAACACTAACCCTAACCCTTAACTGTACCATAACAGTAACCCTAAACCTAACCCTAACCTGAACGTTAAATTTTACCATAACCTTAACCCTAAACCTAATCCTAACACTAACCTGTACCATAAACCTAAACCTAACCCTTACCCTAACCTGAACGGTAAACCTAACCCTAACCCTAAACCTAAACCTAACCTGTACCATAACCCTAACCCTAAACCTAACCCTAACACTAACCCTAACTCTAACCTGTACCATAAAACTAAACCTAAACCTAAACCGAACGCTAACCTGTACCGTAACCCTAACCCTGACACTATCCCTAACCCTAACCTGTACCAAACCCTAACTCTAACCCTAACCCGAATCCTAACCCTAACCCTAATCCTAACCCTAACCCTAACTTGTACCGTAACCCTAAACACAAACCTAAACCGAACCCTACCTGTACTGTAACCATAATCCTAATGCTAACCATAACACTAACCCTAACCCTAAACTGAACCGTTACCCGAATCATAACCCTAAACCTAACCCTAACGGTAACCTGTACTGTAACCAAAACCCTAAACCTAACACTTAACCTAAACTGTACCGCAACCCTAACCCTAAACCTAAAACTAACTCAAACTGACCGTAACCATAACCCTAACACTAACCCTAACCAGTACTGTAACCCTAAACTTAACCTTAACCCGAATGATAACCCAAACCTAAACGTAACTCTGACCTGAACCGTAACCCAAACCCTAACCCTAAACCTAACACTAACACTAACCGTAACCCTATCCTGCACCATAAACCTAACCCTAACCCTAACCTGTACCGTAACCCTATCCCTAAACCTTACCCTATCCCTAACCCTATCTCTAACCTGTACCGTAACCCTAAAGTACACCATAACCCTTACCCTAACCCTAACCTGTACCGTGACCCTAACCTTAACCCTAACCCTAACCTGTACCATAACCCTAACACTAACCATAAACCTAACCCTCACCATAACCGTAGGAGTAACCTGTACCGTAACCCTAACCCTAATCCTAAACCCAACCCTATCCCTAACACTAAGCACTACCGTAACTCTAACCCTAACCCTAAACTTAAACCTAACCTGTACCGTTAACCTAACCGTAACCCTAAACATATCCCTAACCTGTAACGTAACCCTAAACCTATCCCTAACCCTAACCTGCACCGTAACCCTAAACCTAACCCTTGCCCGAATGCTAAACTGTACCATAACCCTAAACATAATGCTAACCCTAACCCTAACCCTAACCCTAACGTATACCGTAACCCTAACCCTAACCTGTACCGTAGCCCTAACCCTAAACTATACCGTAACCCTAACCCTAACCCTCACCCTAACCTGTAACATAACCCTAAATCTAACTCTAACCCTAACCCTAACCCAAATTGTACTGTAACCCTAACCCTAACCCTTACCCTAACCGTAAACCCTACCTGTACCGTAACCCTAAACCTAAACCTATACCTAACCTGTAACATAACCCTAACCCTAAAACTAACCTTAAACATAACCCCTACTGTAACCCTAAACCTAAACCTTACCCTAACCCGTATAGTAACCCTAACCCTAACCCTAACCCTAATCCTAACCTGTACCGTACCCCTAACCATAACAGTAACACTAACTGTTACCCTAACCTGTACCAAAACACTAACCATAACCCTAATCATAACCTTAAACCTAACCTGGACCGTAACCTTAACCCTAACCCTCAACCTAACCTGTACCATAACCCTAACCCTAACTGTTAGCCTAACACTAATCCTAACCCTAACCCTACCCTAACCTTAACCCTAACCCTTACCTGTACTGTAACCCTAACCCTAACCTTATAGTAAACTTAACCCTAACTCTAACCCTAACACTAATCCTACCCTAACACTAACACTAACCCTAAACCTCTCCTGCACTGTATCCCTAACCCTAACCCTAACCCTAACACTAAACCTAACTCTAACCCTAACCAGTACCGTAAACGTAACCCTAAACCTAAATCTAACACTAACCCTAACCCCAACGTGTACTGTAACCCAACCCAAACCCTAACCTGAACACTAACCTGTTCTGTAAGCCTAAACCTAACACTAACCCTAACCCTAACCTTAACCTGTACCGAACACTAACCCTAACCCTAACACGCACCCTAACACTAACCCTAACCTGTACCGCAACCCTAAACCTAAACCTAAACCTAACCCTACCTGTACCGTAACCATAATACTAATGCTAACCATAACCCTAACACTAACCCTAAACTGAACCATTATACGAACCATAACCCTTACCCTAACCCTAACGCTAACCTGTACCGTAATCATATCCCTAAACCTAACCCTAACCTGTAAGGTAACCTTAAACATAACCCTAACCCTAAGCTGTACCGCATCCCTAAACCTAACCCTAACCCTAACCCTAACCCTAACCCTAACGATAAACCGGGCCCTAACCTGTAGGGTAACCCTAAATCTAACCCTTACACTAACTGTAACCCTAAACTGTACGGTTACCAAAACCCTAACCCTAACATAAACATTCCGGTACCGTAACCCACACCCTAACCCTATACCAAACATGTACCTTAAACCTAACCTTACCCCAAAACCTAACCATGACCTGTACCGTAAACCTAATCTAAAACCTAACCCTAACCCTAAACCTAACCTGTACCGTAACACTAACTGTAACCCTAAACCCAACCAGAACCCTAACCTAACCACTACCGTTACCCTAACCGTAACCCTAAATATATCCCTAAACTGTAATGTAACCCTAAACCTATCCCTAACCCTAACCTGTACCGTAACCCTACCCCTAAACCTTACCCGAACGCTAAACTAAACGGTAAGCCTAACCCTAAGCCTAACCCTAAGCCTAACCCTAACCCTAACCTGTACCTTAACCTTAACCCTAACCCTACCCTAACCCTAACCCTATCCCTAAATTTAACCTGTACCGTAACACTAACCCTAAAGCTAACCCTTACCCGTACCGTAACCCTAACCACAACCCTAACCCTAACCCTAACCTGTACTGTAACCCTAACACTAAACCTAACCCTAAACTGTACCGTAACCCTAACCCTCACCCTAACCTGTACCGTTACCCTAACTCTAACCCTAACCCTAACATGTACCATAACCTCAACCCCGAGCCTCACACTAACCTGTACCGTAACCCTAACCCGAACCCTAACCGTAACCCTAAACCAAAACTGTACTGCAAGCGAAACCCTAACCGTAACCCTAACCCTAAACCTAACCGTAACCCTTACGTGTACCGTAACCCTAACCCTAAACCTAACCTAACCCTAAAACTAACCTGAACCGTGATCATAACCCTAACCCTAACCCTAACCCTACCTGTACCGTAACCCTAACCCTAAACCTAACCCTAACTTGTAATGTAACCATAAACCTAATCGTAACCTAACCCCTACCGTAGCCCTAACCATAAACCTACCCTAAACCTAACCTGTACCGCAACACTAACCCTAACCCTAACTTTAACCCGTACGCTAACACTAACCCTAACACTCACCCTAACGAGGACCGTAACACTAACCCTAACACTAACCTATACCGTAACCCTAACCCTAACCTGTACCGTAACCCTAAACCTAACAATCACCCTAACCAATACCGTAACCCTAACCCTAAATCTAACCCTAACATTACCCCTTACCTGTACCGTAACCCTAACCCTAACCTAACCGTAACCTTAATTGTACCATAACCCTAACCCTAACCCTAAACTTAATCTGTACCGTAACCCTAACCCTAACTCTAACCCTAACCTGTACCGTAACCCTGACCCTAATCCTATCCCTAACCTGTACCGAAACCCTAATTCTAACCCTAACCATAATCTTTACCGTAAACCTACCATTAACCCTAAACCTAACCTGTACTGTAAACCTAAAACTAACCCTAACACTAAAACTAACCCTAACACTAACCTGTACCGTAACCCTAAACCTAACAATAACCCTCACCCTAACTTGTATTGAAACCCTAACCCTAACCCTAAATCTAACCCTAACCTGTACCGTAACCCTAACCGTAACCCTAACTCCGACCCTAACCTGTACCGTATACCTACCTAACACTAACCCTAACTATAACGCTAACCTATACCTTAACCCTAACCCTAAACCTAACCGTGACCCTTACTTGTTCTGTAACCCTAAACCTAACCCTAACCTACCGGTAACATAACCCTTAACCTAACCCTAATCATAACCTGAACCGTAACCCTAACCGTATCCCTAGAACTAACCCTAACCCTAACCCTAACCTGTAGGGTAAACCTAAACCTAACCCTTACCTAAACCCTAATGCTAACCTATAGCTTTACCCTAACCCTAAACCAAACCGTAAAACGAACTAGTTCTGTAACTCTAAACCTAACCCTAACATGTACCGTAACCATAACCATAACCCTAACCCTAATCTGTACCATAACCCTAAAACTAACTCTAACCCTAAACTGTACCATAACCCTTACCCTAACTCTAACCCAAACCTGTACCATAACCCTGACCCTAACAGTATACCTAATATGTACTGAAAACCTAACCCTAACACTAACCCTAACCTGTAAAGTAAACTTACCACTAACGCATTACCTAACCTGTACTGTAACCCTAACCCTAACACTAACCCTAACAATAACCTGTACCATAAGTCTAACCCTAACACTAACCCTCAACCTAACTTGTATCGAAACCCTAACCCTAACCGTAAAACAAACCGTACTCTGTACCGTAAACTAACCCTAACCCTAACCTGTACCGTAACCCTAACCCTAATCCTTAAACTAACCCTAACCCTAATCCTAACCTGTAGCGTAAACCTAAACCTAACCCTAACCTAAACCCTAAAGCTAACCTATACCTTAACCCTAACCCTAAACCAAACCGTAAAACTAACTAGTTCCGTAACTCTAAACCTAACCCTAACCCTAACCCTAACCCTACCCGTACCGTAACCCTAACCGTGACGCTAAACCTAACCTGTGCTGTAACCCTTAGCATAACCCTAATCTGAACCTCTACCATAACCCTAACCCTAACCCTAACCTGTACAGCAACCCTAACACTAACCTGTGCGGTAACCCTAAACATAACCCTAACCCTAAGCTGTACCGCATCCCTAACCCTAACCCTAAACCTAACCCTTACCCTAACACTAACCCTAAACTGTACGGTAACCCTAACACTAACCCTAAACCTTCCGGTACCGTAACCCTAACCCTAACCCTAAACCTAACCAGTTCCGTAACCCTAAACCTACCCCTCAGCCTAACCCTAATCTGTACCATAACCCTAAATCTAACCCTAACCCTAACCCTAAAACTAACCTACACTGTAACCCTAAACCTAACCCTAAAACTAACCCTAACTTGTACCGTAAAACAAACCGTAACCCTAACCGTAAACCTAACCCTAACCCTAACCTGTACCGTAACCCTAAACCTAACCCTAACCCTAACCCTAATGCTAATCTATACCGTAACCCTAACCCTAAACCTAACCGTAACCACAACTTGTACCATAACACTAACCCTAACCCTAACCCTAATCTGTAGCATAACCCTAACCATAACCCTAAGCCAAACCTGTACCGTAACCCTAACCCTAAACCTAAACCTAACCATCAACTGTACCATAACCGTAACGCTTACCATAAACCTAACCCTAAACCTGACCTGGCCCTAACCCTAACCCTAAACCTAAACCTAACCTGTACTGTAACCCTAACCATAACACTAACCCTAACCGTATCCTTAACCTCTTCGATAACACTAACCCTAAACCTAACCCTAAACCTCACCGGTACCGTAAACCTAACCCTAAACCTAACCCTAACCTAACCCTAACACTAACCTGTGCCATTAACCTAAACCTAACCCTAAACATAACCCTAACTTTTTCGGTAACCCTAACCCTAACCCTAACCCTATCCTGTACTAACCCTTACCCTAACCCTAATCATAACCTGTAGCGTAACCCTAACCCTAACAATAAACCTCACCTGTACCGCAACCCTAACCCTAACCCTAACCCTAACCCTAACCCTAACCCTAAGCCTAACCCTAACCTGTACGGTAACTCTAAACATAACCCTAATCCTCAGCTGTATCACATCCCTAACCCTAACCCTAACCCTAACCCTAATGCTAACCCTGACCCTAACCTCTACGGTAACCCTAAATCTAACCCTAACCCTAACCCTAACCGTAAACCTTACCTGAACCGTAACACTAACCCTAACCCTAAACGTAACCTGTCCTGTAACCCTAACACTAAACCTAACCTAATCCTAAACCTAACCCTAAACATTACCGTAACCCTAACCCTAACCCTAAACTGTAACGAAAGTCTAACCCTCACCCTAACCCTAACCAGTACCATTACCCTAACCCTATCCCTAACCCTAACCCTAACCTATACCGTTTATTAGCCCTAACCTTCACCCTAACCAGTACCGTAACACTAACCCTAAACCTAACCCTGCCGGTAACCCTAACACACACCTGTACGGCTAATGTAACCCTTATCCTAACCCTAAAGTAACCCTTACCTGTACCGTAACACTAACCCTAACTCTAAACCTAACCTGTACCGTAACCCTAACCCTAAACCTAACCCTAACCTGTAACGTAACCCTAACAATAACCCTAACCCTAAAACTAACCTGTACCGTAACCCTAACCATAACCCTAACCTGTAAAGTAACCCTAAAACCTAACCCTAAACCTAACTCTAAACCTAACCTGCATCCTAACCCTAACCCTAACCCTAAACTCTATGCTAAACCTAACCCTAACCCTAACCTGTACCGTAACACTAACCCTAACCCTAACACTACCCCTAACTCTAAACCTAAACTGTACCATAACCCTAAACCTAACCCTAACTCTAACCCTAACCTGAACCGTAACCCTCAACGTAAGCCTAACCCTATCCTAACCATAACCCAAAACCTATCCTTAACCTGTACCATAACCCTAAACATTACCATCACCCTAACCTGTATCGTAACCCGAACTCTAACCCTAACACTACCAGTAACACTAACCCACACCTGTACGGCAACCTTAAACCTATCCCTACCCCTAACCGTAACTGTAACCCTGATCTGTACCGTAATGCTAAACCTAACCCTAAACCTAATCTGTACTGTAACCCTAACCCTAAACCTAACCCTAACCTATACCGTAACCCCAAGCCTAATCCTAAACCTAACCCTAACCTGTACCGCAACACTAACCCTAAACCTTACCCTAAAAATAACATGTAACTAAACCCTAACCCTTACCCTAACCCTAACCCTACACTGTATCGTAACCTAACCATAACCCTAACCCTAGCTCTAAACCTAACCTTTACACTAACTCTTACCATAACCCTAAACTCCATGGCAAACCTAACACTATCCTAACACTAACCCTAAACCTAACCCAAACCTGTACCACAACCCTAAACCAAACCCTAACCCTAAACCTAACCTGTACCGTGATCCTAACCCAAAACCTAACCCTAAACCTAAACTGTACCGTAACCCTAACCCAAATCCTAACCCTAACCAGTACCGTAAACCTAACACTAACCCTAAACCTAACCCTAACGCAAACTTCTATAGTAACCGTAACCCTAACCCTAACCTAACCCTAACCATAACCTTAACGCTAACCCTAAACTGTACCCTAACCCTAACCCTAAACTGTACCGTAACCCTATCCCTAACCCTAACCCTAAACATAACCCTAACCTGTACCGTAACCCTAACCCTACCCTAACCCTAACCTGTACTGTAACCCTAAAACTAAACCAAACTCTGACCCTAACACTAACGTGTACGGTAACAGTAACCCTAACAATAACCCTAACACTAAACCAAAGACTAAGCTGTCCCATAACCCTAACCCTAACCCATAACCGAACCCTAAACCAAACCCTAACCTGTACTTTAACCCTAACCCTAACTCTAACCCTAACCTGTACCATAACAATTACCCTAACCATAACACTAACACTAACCTGTACTGCAACCCTTACCGTAACACTAATCCTAACCCTAACTCTAAAACTAACCTGTACCATAGACCTAACCATAAAACTACCCTAAACCTAACATGTACCGTAACCCAAACCCTAACCCTAACCCTAAACCTAAACCTAACCTGTACCATAACCCTAACACTAAAACTAACCCTAACACTAACCCTAACCCTAACCTGTACCGTAACACTAACCCTAAACCTAAACCGAACGCTAACCAGTACCATAACCCTAAACCTAACACTAACCCTAACCCTAACCCTAACCTATACCGTATATCTAACCCTAACCTTCACCCTAACCAGTACCGTAACACTAACCCTAAACCTAACCCTACCGGTAACCCTAACACACACCTGTACGGCTAACGTAACCCTAATCCTAACCCTAACCGTAACCCTTACCTGTACCGTAACACTAACCCTAACCCTAAACCTAACCTGTACTGTAACACTAACCCTAAATCTAACCCTAACCTGTAACGTAACCCTAATAATAACCCTAAACCTAAAACTAACCTGTACCATAATCCTAACCCGAAACCTAACCCTAACCAGTTCCGTAAACCTAACACTAACCCTAAACCTAACCCTAACCCAAACTTCTATAGTAACCGTAACCCTAACCCTAACCCTAACCATAACCATAACCTTAACCCTAACCCTAAACTGTTCCCTAACCCTAATCTTAATCCTAAACTGTACCGTAACCCTATCCCTAACCCTAACCCTAAACATAACCCTAACCTGTACCGTAACCCAAATCGTAACCCTAAAACCAACCCTAACCCTAACCCTCACCACTACCATAACCCTAACCCTAAACCTAACCCTAAACTTATCGCTAAACTGTACCATAAACCTGACCCTAACAGTAACCCTAACCCTAACGCTTAACTGAAATGTAACCCTACACCTAACCCTAAACCTAACCAGTACCGTAACCCTCACCCTCACCCTCACCCTAACCCTAACCTTTACCGTAACCCTAACCCTAAAACTAACCCTAAACCTAAACCTAACTTGTACCATAAACCTAAACCTAACACTAACCCTCACCTGTACCGTAACCCTAACCCTAACCCTAACCTAAACCTAACCTGTACCGTAACCGTAACCCTAACCCTAGCCCTAACCCTAACCTAACCCTAACCCTACCCTGTACCATAACCCTAACCCTAACCCTAACCCTAACACAAACCAGACTGTAACTCTAACCCTAACCCTAAACCTAAACTGCACCGAAACCCTAACCCTAGCTCTAACCCTAACCTGTACCGAAACCCTATCCCTAAAACTAATACTAACCTGTACCGTTACCCTACCACAAACCCTAACGCTAACCTGTACTGTAAACCTAACCCTAAACCTAACCCTAACACTAAACTGTGCTGTAACCTAACCCTAAGAGTAATCCTAACCCTAACTTGTATCGTAACCCTAAACCTAACCCTAACCCTAACCCTAAACCTAACCCTAAACTGTACCGGAAACCTAACCGTAACCCTAACGCTAAAGCTAACCCTAACCTGTACGGTAACCCTAATCCTAACACTAACACTAACCTGGACCGTAAACTTAACACTAAACCTAACTCTATCCCTATCCCTAACAGAAACCCTAAACCTAACCCTAACCTGTACCGTAACCCTAACCCTAACCCTAACATTAAACCTAACCCTAACCCTAAACGTAACCCTAACCTCTACCATAACCATAACCCTAACGGTAACCCTAACCCTAACCCTTACTGGAACCGTAATCCTACCCCTAAAACTAACCCTAACCTGCACCGTAACCCTAACCTTAACCCTAACCCTAACTCTAAACCTAAACTGTACCGTAACCCTAACCCTAACCCTAAACCTAACCCTATCCCTAAACTGTACCGTAACCCTAACCCTAACCCTAACCCTAACTTGTCCGAAACCCTAACCCTTACCCTAACCCTAACCTGTACCGTAACCCTACCACTACCCTAACCCTAACCTGTACTGTAAACCTAACCCTAACCCTAACCCTAACACTAACCTGTACCTTATGCCTAACCCTAACACGAACACTCACCCTAAATTGTATCGTAACCCTAACCATAAACCTAACCCTAACCCTACCCTGTACCGTACCCTAAACCTAACCCTAAACCTAACCCTAACGCTAACCTACACCGTAACCCTAACCCTAAACCTAACCGTAACCCTAACTTGTACCGTAACCCTAACTCTAACGCTAACCCTAAACTGTACCGTAACCGTAACCCGAACCCTAACCTGTCCCGTAACCATAACCCTAACCCTAACCCTAAACCTAAACTGTACAGTAATCCTAACCCTAACCCTAATACTAACCAGTATCGTAACAGTAAACTTAACCCTAACCTGTACCACAACCCTAACCCTAACGCTAACCCTAACCTGTGTGGTATCCCTAAACCTAACCCTAACCCTAATCTGTACCGCAAACCTAACCCTCACCCTAACCCTAACCCTATCACTAATCTGTACCGTAACCCTAACACTAACCCTAACCCTAACCTGTGCCGTAAACCTAACACTAACCCTGACCCTAGCTCTAATCCTACCTTAACCCTAACCCTAAACCTAACCTGTACCATAACCCTAACCCTAACCTTAAACCTAACCTAAAACCTAACCTAAAACCTAACCCTAACCCTAATCCTAAACTATACCGTAACCTTAACCGTAACCCTAAACCCAACCCTAAACCTAACCCTAACCACTACCGTAACCCTAACACTAACCCTAAACTTAACCCTAAACTGTACCGTAACCCTAATCCTAACCCTTACAATAACCCTACCCTTACCTGCACGGTAACCCTAACCTAACCGTAACCCTAACCTGTACCGTAAACCTAACCATAACACTAACCCTAACCCTAACTTCTATCGTAAACCTAACCCTAAAACTAACCCTAAACCTACACTGTACCATAACCACAACACTAACCGTAGCTCTAAACCTAACCTGTACCCTAACCCTTACCACAACCCTAGAATCTATGGCAAACCTAACCCTAACCCTAACACTAACCAGAACCCTAACCCTAAACTGTACCGCAAACCTAACACTAACCCTAACCCTAACCCTGACCCTAACCTGTATGGTAATCCTAACCGTAAACCTAACCCTAACCCTAACCTGCTCGGTAACCGTAATCCTAAACCTAACCCTAACCCTAACTGGTACCGTAACTCAAACCATTACCCTAACCCTAAACCTCACCCTGTCCCTAATCCTAACCCTAACCTGTACCATAACCCTAACGCTAACACTAAACCTAAACGTAACTGTAACCTATACCGTAACCCTAAACCTAACCCTAACCCTAACGCTAACGTATAACGTAACCCTAACGCTAAACCTAACCGTAAACCTAACTTGTACCGTAAATCTAACCCTAACGCTAGCCCTAAAACTAAACTAACATAAACGAACCGTAACCCTAACCCTAACCCTCACCTGTATCGTGCCCAAAACCTACCCCTAAACCTAACGTCAACCTGTACCGTAACCCTAATCCTAACCCTAACACTAACCCTAACACTAACCCTAACCCTAACCCTAACCCTAACCCTAACACTAAACCTAAACCTAACCCTGACCCTAACCCTAACCCTAACCCTAAAATGTACCAAAATTCTCCACCGAACAATAACCATAACCCAAACCCTAACTTGTACGGGACACTAAACCTAACCCTAAACCTAAACCTACCCTATACCGTAACCCTAACCCTAACACTAACCTTTACCGTAACCCTAACCCTAACCCCTAAACTTAACTCTAAACCTAACCTGTACCCTAACCCTAACCTTAACCCTAACCTCTATGGCAAACCTAACCCTAACCCTAACACTAATCCTAACCCTAACCTGTACCGTAACACTAACCCTAACTCTAACACTACCCCTAACTCTAAACTTAAACTGTACCATAACCCTAACCCTAACCCTAAACCTAACCTGTACCGTAACCCTCAACCTAACCCTTACAGTAACCCTAAAACTCACCCTATCCTGTACCCTCACATGAACCCTAACCCTAACACTACCAGTAACACTACCCACACCTATACGGCAACCCAAAACCTAACCCTACCGCTAACCCTAACCGTAACGCTTACCTGTCCCGTAATACTAACCCTAAACCTAAACCTAACCTGTACCGTAAACCTAACCCTAAACCTAACACTAACCTGTACCGTAACCATACCCCTAACACTAACCCTAACCTGTACCGTAACCCTAACCCTAACCAAAACCCTAACGCTAACCCTAACACTAACACTAAACTGTACCAAAACCCTAACCCTAACACTAACCCTAACCCTAACTTCTATCGTAAACCTAACCCTAAAATTAACCCTAAACCTACACTGTACCGTAACCCGAACACTAACCCTTACCCTAGCTCTAAACCTAAACTGTACCCTAACCCTTACGATAACCATAGAATCTATGGCAAACCTAACCCTAACCCTAACACTAACCCGTACCCTAACCCTAAACTGTACCGCAAAACCCTAACCCTACCCTAACCCTGACCCTAACCTGTACGGTAATCCTAAACCTAACCGTAACCCTAATCTGTACGGTAACCCTAATCCTAAACCTAACCCTAACCCTAACTCGTACCATAACTCTAACCCTTACCCTAACCCTAACCCTACCCCTAAACCTAAACCTAACCCTAACCTGTACCGTAAACCTAACCCTAACCTAAACCTAACACTAACCTGTACCGTAACCATAACCCACACCCTAACCCTATCCGTAACCCTAACCTGTACTTTAACCGTAAACCTAACCCTAACCCTATCGCTAACCTACACCGTAACCCTAACCCTAAACCTAACCATAACCCTAACTTGTACAGCAACCCTTACTCTAACGCTAACCCTAAACTGTAACGGAACCCTAACCCTAACCATAACCATAACCTGTAACGTAACCGTAACCCTAACCCTAACCCTAACCCTAACCCTAACCCTAAACCTAAACTGTACCGTAATCCTAACCCTAACCCTAACACTAATGCTAACCAGTATCATAACCCTAAACTTAACCCTAACCTGTACCGCAAACCTAACCCTAACGCTAAAACTAACCTGTACGGTATCCCTAAACCTAACCCTAACACTAACCTGTACCGCAAACCTAACCCTAACCCTAAACCAAACCCTAACCCTAATCTGTACGGTAACCCTACCCCTAACCCTAACCTTTACCATAAACCTAACACTAACCCTAACCCTATCCCTAATCCTAAACTTAACACTAACCGTAACCCTAACCTGTACTGTAACCTTAACCCTAACCCTAAACCTAACCTAAAACCTAACCCTAACCCTAAACCTAAACTGTACCGTAACACTAACCGTAACCCTAAACACAATCCTAACCCTACCCCTAACCACTACCGTAACCTTAACCCTAACGCTAACCCTAAACTTAACCCTAAACTGTACCATAACCATAATCCTAACGCTTACACTAACCCTAACCCTTACCTGCACGGTAAACCTACCCCTTACCGTTAACCTAAACTGTACCGTAAACCTAACCCTAACCCTAACACTAACCTGTACCGTAACCCTAAACCTAACCCTAACCCTAACCCTAACTTCTATCGTAAACCTAACCCGAAAACTAACCCTAAACCTACACTGTACCGTAACATTACCCTAACCCTAACCCTAGCTCTAAACCTAACTTGTACCCTAACCCTTACCATAACCTTAGACTCTATGGCAAACGTAACCCTAACTCTAACACTAACCAGAACACTAACCCTAACCTGTACCGCAAACCTAACCCTGACCCTAACCCTAACCCTGGCCCTAACCTGTACGGTAATCCTAACCCTAATCCTAACCCTAACCCTAACCTGTATGGTAACCATTATCCTAAACTAACCCTAACCCTAACTGGTACCGTAACTCAAACCCTTACCCTAACCCTAAACCTCACCCTGAAACAAACCATAACCCTAACCTGTACGGTACCCCTAAACCTAACCCTAACCCTAATGGTAACCTATACTGTAACCCTAAAGCTAAACCTAACCGTAAACCTAACTTGTACCATAACCCTAACCCTAACCCTAACCCTAAAACTAACCCTAACCTAAATGGTACCGTAAACCAAACCCTAACCCTAACCCTCACCTGTATCGTAACCCTAAACCTACCCCTAAACATAACGTTAACCTGTACCTTAACCCCAACACTAAAACGAACCCTAACCCTAACCCTAACCCTGACACTAACCTGTATCGTAACCCTAACCCTACCCCTAAACCTACCACTAACCTGTACCGTAAACCTAACACTAACCCTAACCCCAACCCTTATCTCTGACACAAAGCTGTGTCGTAACCCTAACCCTAAACCTAACCCTAACCCTAACCCTAACCCTAACCCTAACCCTAACCCTAACCTGTATGGTAACCCTAACCATAACCCTAACCCTAATCTGTACTGCAAACCTACCCTAACACTAACCTGTACCGTAAACCTAACACTAAAACTAAACCTATCCCTAACCCTAACCTTAAACCTAACCCTAGCCCTAAACTGTACCGTAACCCTAACCCTAACTCTAACACTAACATTAACCCTAACCCTTGGCGTAACCGTAACCTGTACCGAAACCCTAACCGTAATCCTAAACCCAACCCTAAGCCTAACCCTATCCCTAACCCTGACACTAACCTGTATCGTAACCCTAACCCTACCCCTAAACCTATCGTTAAGCTGTACCATAAGCCTAACATTAACCCTAACCCCAACCCTTATCCCTGACACAAACCTGTATGGTAACCCTAACCCTAATCCGAACCCTAACCCTAACCCTAACAGGTACGGTAACCCTTACCGTAACCCTAACCCTAATCTGTACCGTAACCCTAAACCTAACCCTAACTCTAACCTGTACTGTAACTCTACCCCTAACCCTAACCGTAACCTGTACCGTAACCCTAACCCTAACCCTAACCCTAACCCTATCCTGTACCGTAACCCTAACATTAACACTAACCCTAATCCTAACTTGTACCGTAACCCTAAACCTAACACTAACCCTAACCCTTCCCAGTACCGTAACCCTAAACCTAACCCTAACCTGTACTGTAACCCTAACCCTAACCTTAACCCTAACTCTAAACCTAACATGTACCTAACCCTAACCTCTATGGCAAATCTAACCCTAACCCTAAAACTAAACCTAAACCTAACCTGTACCATAACACTAACACTAAAACTAACCCTAACCATAACCCTAAACCTAACAGGTACTGTAACCCTAACCTAACCCTAAACCTAACTCTAAACTAAACCATAAACCTAACCCTAACCCTAACCCTAAACCTAACCCTAAACCAAACCTGTACCGTAACCCTAAACCTAAACCTAAACCTAACCCTACCGCTAACCTATACCATAACCCTAACCCTAAACCTAACTGCAGCCCTAACTTGTACCCTAAACCTAACCCTAACCCTAACCCTAACCTGTAACGTAACCCTAACCCTAAACCTACCCCTAACCTGTACCGTAAACCTAACCCTAACCATAAACCTAACACTAACCTGTACCGTAACCCTAACAGTAACCCTAACCCTAACCGTAACTGTAACCTGTACCGTAACCCTAAACCTAACCCTAACCCTACGCTAACCTATACCGTAACCCTAACGTTAACCTAACCGTAAACAAAACTTGTACCGTAACCTTAACCCTAACCCTAATCCTAAAACTAACCCTAACCTAACCGGTACTGTATCCCTAACACTAACCCTAACCCTCACCTGTATCGTAAACCTAAACCTACTCCTAAACCTAACGTTAAGCTGTACCGTAACACGAACACTAACCCTAACCCTAACCCTAACACTAACCGTGACACTAACCTGTATCGTAACCCTAACCCTAAGCCTAAACCTAACGCTAACCTGTACCATAACCCTAACATTAACCCTAACCCCAACCCCTATCCCTGACACAAACCTGTATGGTAACCCTAACCCTTAACCTAACCCTAACCCTAGCCCTAACCTGTACGGTAACCCTAAATCTAACACTAACCCTAACCTGTACCGTAAACCTAACACTACACCTAACCTATCCCTAACCCTAACCCTAAACCTGACCCTAACCCTAACATTAAACCTAACCTGTACCGAAACACTTACCGTAAACCTAGCCTGTACCGAAACACTAACAGTAAACGTAACCCAACCCTAAGCCTAACCCTAAGCATAACCATAACCCTAACCCTAAACCTAAACCTAACCCTAAACTTAACCCTAAACTGTACTGTAACGCAAACCTAACTCTAAACCTAAACCTAACCCTTACTTGTACCCTAACCATACCCCTAACCGTAACCCTAACCTGTATGGTAAGCCTAACCGTAACCGTAACCCTAACCTGTACCGTAAACCTAACCCTAACACTAACCCCAACCCTAACCCTAATGTGTACGGTAACACTAACCCTAACCCTAACCCTAACCCTATCTGAACCGTAACCCTAACCCTAACCCTAAGCCTACTCGTAACCCAAACCCACAACTGTACCGCAACCCTAACCGTAATCCTAAACCTAACCCTATCCCTAACCGTAACCCCTACCTATACCATAATACCCTAAACCTAAACATAACCTGTACCGTAACCCTAACCCCAAACCTAAGCCTAACCTGTACTGTAAACCTAACACTAACACTAACACTAACCTGTACTGAAACCCTAAACCTAACACTAACCCTAAACTGTACCGTAACCCTAACCGTAACCTAACTCTAAACTGTACCGTAACCCTACCCCTAACCCTAACCATAACCTGTACCGTAACCCTAACCCTAACCCTAACCATAACCCTAACCCTAACCTGTACGGTAACCCTAACCTTAACACTAACCCTAATCTTAATTTGTACTGTAACACTAAACCTAACACTAACCCTAACCCTTCCCTGTACCGTAACCCTAAACCTAACCCTAATCTGTACTATAACCCTAACCCTAACCTTAACCCTAACTCTAAACCTAACCTGTACCCTAACCCTAACTCTAAATCTAACCTCTATGGCAAGCATAACCCTAACCCTAATCCTAACATTAATCCTAACCCTAACCTGTACCATAACACTAACCCTAACCCTAACCATAACCCTAACCCCAACCCTAAACCTAA
>JAEUCK010007388.1:0-27213 GCA_017311455.1 Otocyon megalotis megalotis | reverse complement strand
CCTAACCCTCACCCTAACTGTAACCGTAACCCTAACCTGTACCATAACCCTAACCCTAACCCTAACCTCTATGGCAAGCCTAACACTAACCCTAACCCTAACACTAACCCTAACCCTAACCTGTCCGTAACCCTAACCCTAACCCTAACCCTAAAACTTACCTGTACCGTAACCCTAATCCTAACACTAACCCTAACCCTACTTCCCTCAGAACCCTTACCCTATCTCGAACCCTAAACCTACACTATACCGTAACCCTAACCCTAACCTGTACCGTAACCCTAACCGTAAACATAACCCTAAACCTAACCCTAACCTGTACCATAAACCTCAACCTAACCCTGAACCTATCCCTAAATCTAACCTATAACGCAACCCTAACCCTAAACATAAGGGTGACCCCTACTTGTTCTGTAACCCTAACTTAAACCTAACCCTAACCTATACTGTAAACCTAACCCTAAACCTAAACCTAAACATAACCTGTACCGTAACCCTAACCCTAACCCTAACCTTAACACTAACCCTGACACTAACCAGTACGGTAACCCTAACCATCACCATAATCCTAACCCTAACCCTCACCCTAACCCATTCCGTAACCATAACCCTAAACCTAACCTTAACCTGAACCGTAACCCTTACCCTAAACCCAACCCTACACATAAGCTTAAACCACAACTATACCGCAACACTAACCCTAACCTTAACCGTAACCCTACCCTAACCTTCACCCTTACCTGTACCGTAACACTAAAACTAACCCTAAACCTAACCTGTATCGTAACCCTAACCCTAAACCTAAACTTAACCCTAACCTGAATCAAAACCTAACCCTAACCCCTACCCTAACCCTAACTTGAAATGTAACCCTCACCCTAACCGCAAAACTAACCTGTACCGTAACCTTAATCCTAACACTAACCCTAATGCGAATTGTACCATAACCCTAAACCTAAACCTAACCCTAACCCTACACTGTACCATAACCCTAACCCTATCCTAACAGTAACCCTATCCTTAACCATAACCTGTACCGTAACCCTAAGCCTACCCCTAAACCTAACACTAAACTGTACTGTAACCCTAACCCTAACCCTAACGTGTACCGCAACCCTAACCCTAACCCTAACACTAACACTAACACTGACACTAGCTTATACGGTAACGTAACCATAACCATAACCATACCCTAACCCTCACCTTAACCCGTAACATAACCATAATCCTAATCCTAACCTTAAACTGAACCATAACCCTTACCCTAAACACAACCATGCCCGTAAGCCTAAACAACAACTGTACCCCAACCCTAACCCTAACGTTAACCGTAACCCTACCCTAACCTTAACACTTACCTGTGCTGTAACACTAAACCTAACCCTAAACCTAACCTGTACCGTAACCCTAACCCTAAACCTAACCTTAACCCTAACCTGAACCGAAAACCTAACCCTAGCCCTAACCCTAACCCTGACTTGAAACGTAACCCTAAACCTAACCCCAAAACTAACCTGTACCGTAACCCTAACCCTAACACTAACCCTAACGCGAATTTTACAGTAACCCTAACCCTAACCCTAACCCTACACTGTACCAGAACCCTAAACCTA
The DNA here is from genome assembly GCA_017311455.1 of Otocyon megalotis megalotis. NCBI lineage: Eukaryota > Metazoa > Chordata > Mammalia > Carnivora > Canidae > Otocyon > Otocyon megalotis. Next base: position 25,600 of record JAEUCK010007388.1, on the reverse strand, counting down.
TCCCTTACAGTAACCCTAATCTTAACCCTAACCTGAACCGTAACCCTAACCCTACACCTAAACATAACCCTAACCTATACCGTAACCCTAACCCTAACCCTAACCCTAATCCTAACCCTAACCCTAATAATAACCAGTACCGTAACCCGAACCCTAACCCTTACAGTAACCCTAACCTTACACTAACCTGTACCGTAATCCTAACCCTAGCCCTATACCTATCCCTAACCTGTTCCATAACCCTAACCCTAACACTAACACTAACCATAACCTGTACCATAACCCTAACCCTAACCCTAACCTTAACCCTAAACCTAAACCTAACCGGAACCATAACCCTAACCCTAAGCCTAACACTAACGCTAAATTTAAACCTAACCTGAACCGTAGCCTTAACCCTACCACTAAATGTAACCCTAACCTGTACCGTATCACTAACCCTAAACCTAACCCTACCTTAATGCTATCCTATATCGTAACCCTAACTCTAACCCTAACCGTAACCTGTACCATTACCCTAACCGTAACCGTAAACCCAAACCTAACCCTAACCCTATCCACTACCGTAACCCTAAGCCTAACCCTAACCCTACCCTAAACTGTACTGTAAACCTAACCCTAACCCTAACCCTAACGTGTACCGCAACCCTAACCCTAACCCTAACACTAACACTAACACTGACACTACCTTATACGGTAACGTAACCATAACCATAACTATAACCCTAACCCTCACCCTAACCCATACCATAACCATAACCCTAAACCTAACCTTAACCTGAACCTAAACCTTACCCTAAATCCAACCCTGCCCGTAAGCCTAAACAACAACTGTACCCCAACCCTAACCCTAACCTTAACCGTAACCCTACCCTAACCTTAACACTTACATGTGCCGTAACACTAAACCTAACCCTAAACCTAACCTGTACCGTAACCCTAACCCTAACACTAACCCTAACGCGAATTTTACCGTAACCCTAAACCTAACCCTAACCCTAACCCTACACTGTACCAGAACCCTAACCCTATCCCTTACAGTAACCTAACCTTAACTCTAACCTGAACCGTAACCCTAACTATACCGCTAAACATAACCCTAACCTGTACCGTAACCCTAACCCTAACCCTAACCCTAATCCTAACCCTAACCCTAAACATAACCGGTATCGTAACCTGAACCCTAACCCTTACAGTAACCCTAACCTTACACTAACCTGTACCGTAACCCTAACCCTAACCCTATACCTATCCCTAACCTTTTCCATAACCCTAACCCTAACCCTAACACTAACCATAACCTGTACCATAACCCTAACCCTAACCCTAACCCTAACCCTAACCCTAAACCTAACCGGTACCATAAACCTAACCCTAAGCCTAACACTAATGCTAAATTTAACCCTAACCTGAACCGTAGCGTTAACCCTACCACTAAACCTAACCCTAACCTGTAGCGTATCCGTAACCCTAAACCTAACCCTACCTTAATGCTATCCTATATCGTAACCCTAACTCTAAACCTAACCCTAAACTGTACTGTTACCCTAACCGTAACCGTAACCCAAACCTAACCCTAACCCTATGCACTACCGTAACCCTAAGACTAACCCTAACCCTACCCTAAACTTAACCTTAAACTGTACGTAAACCTAACCGTAACGCTAACCCTAAACCTAACCCTAACCTGTACCGTAACACTAAACCTAACACTAACCCTAATCCTAACCCTAACGTGTACCGTAACACTAACCATAATCCTAACCCTACCCTGTACCATAACCCTAACCCTATCCCTAACTCTAAACCTAACCCTAACCCTAACCTGTACCGTAACCCTAACCTGTACACTAACCCTAACTCTAAATCTGACCTCTATGGCAAACATAACCCTAATCCTAATCCTAACACTAACCCTAACCCTACTTCTACCGTAACACTAACCCTAACCCTTACCCTAACCCTAACCCTAAACATAAACTGTACAATAACCCTAACCCTAACCCTAACCCTAAACCGAAACACAACCTGTACCATAACCCTCACACTACCCTAACCTAACCCTACCATAACCCTAAACAGTACCGTTACCCTAATCCTTACCCTCTCCCTAACCTGTACCGTAACCGTAAACCTAACCCTAACCCTTCCAGTAAACCTAAACCACAACTGTGGGGCAACCCTAACCATAACCCTAACCCTAACCGTAACACTTACCTGTACCGTAACACTAATCCTAACCCTAAACCTAACCAGTACCATAACACTACCCCTAACCCTCTCCCTAACCCTAAACCTAACCTATACTGTAACCCTAACCTTAACGCTAACCCTACCAGTAACCATATCCCACACCTGTATGGCAACCCTAACCCTAACCCTAACTCTAACCCTAACCGTAACCGTTACCTGTACCGTAAAATTAAACCTAACCCTAAACGTAACCTGTACCGTAACTCTAACCTAACCCTAACCCTAAACCTAACCCTAACCTGTACCCTAACCCTAACCCTAACCCTACCCTGTACTGTAAGCCTAACCCTAACCCTAACCTGTACCGTAACCCTAACCCTCATCTTAACCCTAACTCTAAACTAAACCTGTACCCTACCCTAACACTAACCCTAACCCCTATGGCAAATCTAACCCTAACACAAACCCTAACAATAACCCTAACCCTAACCTGTACCGTAACACTAAACCTAACCCTAAACCTAAACGTTACAATAAACCTAATCTTAACCCTAACCCTAACCCTTACCATAATCCTAACTGTAACCGTAACCTTAACCTGGACCGTAACCCTAACCCTAACCCTACCCTGACCCTAACTATAAACCTAAACTGTACCCTAACCCTAAACCTAACTCTACCCTGTACCGTAACGCTAACCCTAACCTTAAACCTAAACCTTACCCTAACCTGTACCGAAACCCTAACCCTAACCCTAACCCTAACCTTTACCGTAACCCTAACCCTAACCCTAAACCTAACCCTAACCCTAACCCTAACTCTAACCTGTATGGTAACACAAACCTCACCCTAACCCTAAGCCTGACCGGTACCCTAACCATAACCCTCACCCTTACCCTGACTCTAACCCTAACACTAACCCTAACCGTAAACCTAACCTGAACCGTATCCCTAACCCTATCCTAAACCTATCCCTAACCTGTGCCGTAACTAAACACTAAACCTCACCCTAACACTAACCCTAACCTGTACCGTAACCCTAAACCTAACCAAACCCTAAAGCTAACTTATACTGTAACCCTAAACCTAAAACTAACCATAACCATAACTTTTACCATAACTCTAGACCTCACCCTAAACCTAACCTTAACTCTAAACTGTACCGTAACCCTATACCTAACCCTAAACCTAACCTGTACCGTAACCCTAACCCAAACCCTAAACCTAACCATAAACTGTACCGTAACCCTAAACCTTACACTGACCCTAACTCTAACCCTAGCCTGGACCGTAACCCTAACCCTATCCCTAACCCTAACCCTAACCCTAACCTGTACCTCAACCCTAACCCTAACCCCAACCCTAAACCTAACCTGTACGGTAACCCTAACCCTAACCTAACCTGTACGGTAACCCTAACCCTAACCCTAACTTGTACCGCAACCCTAACCCTAACACTAACCCTAACCCTAACCTGTTCGTAACCTTAACCTAGCCCTTACACTAACCCTAAACTGTACCGTAACCCTCACACTCACCCTCACCCTAACCTGTACCATAACCCTAACCCTAACCCTAACCCTACCCGTAACCATAACCCACACCAGTACGGCAACCCTAACTTTAACCCTAACTCTAACCCTAATCGTAACCGTACCTGTACCTTAACACTAACCCTAACCCTAAACATAACCTGTACGGTAATTCTAACACTACCCTTAACCCTAAACCTAACCCTAACCTGTACCCTAACCCTAACCCTAAACCTAACCCTACCCTGTACCGTAACCCTAACCCTAACCTTAACCGTTACCGTAATCCTAACCTTCACCTTAACCCTAACTCTAAACCTAACGTTTACCCTAACGCTAACCCTAACCCTAACCTCTATGGCAAACATAACCCTAACCCTCACACGAACCCTAACCCTAACCTGTACAGTAACACTGACCCTAACCCTAAACCTAAACCTTATCCTAAACCTAATCTTAACCCAAAACCTAACCCTAACCCTAACCCTCACCCTAACTGTAACCGTAACCCTAACCTGTACCATAACCCTAACCCTAACCCTAACCTCTATGGCAAGCCTAACACTAACCCTAACCCTAACCCTAACCCTAACCCTAAAACTTACCTGTACCGTAACCCTAATCCTAACACTAACCCTAACCCTACTTGCATCAGAACCCTTACCCTATCCCGAACCCTAAACCTACACTATACCGTAACCCAAACCCTAACATGTACCGTAACCCTAACCGTAAACATAACCCTAAACCTAACCCTAACCTGTACCATAAACCTCAACCTAACCCTGAACCTATCCCTAAATCTAACCTATAACGCAACCCTAACCCTAAACATAAGAGTAACCCTTACTTGTTCTGTAACCCTAACTTAAACCTAACCCTAACCTATACTGTAAACCTACCCCTAACCCTAAACCTAAACATAACCTGTACCGTAACCCTAACCCTAACCCTAACCTTAACACTAACCGTGACACTAACCTGTACGGTAACCCTAACCATAACCATAACCCTAACCCTAACCCTCACCCTAACCCATACCGTAACCATAACCCTAAACCTAACCTTAACCTGAACCGTAACCCTTACCCTAAACACAACCCTACACATAAGCTTAAACCACAACTATACCGCAACACTAACCCTAACCTTAACCGTAACCCTACCCTAACCTTCACCCTTATCTGTACCGTAACACTAAAATTAACCCTAAACCTAACCTGTATCGTAACCCTAACCCTAAACCTAACCTTAACCCTAACCTGAATCAAAACCTAACCCTAACCCCTACCCTAACCCTAACTTGAAATGTAACCCTCACCCTAACCCCAAAACTAACCTGTACCGTAACCCTAATCCTAACACTAACCCTAACGCGAATTGTACCATAAACCTAAACCTAACCCTAACCCTAACCCTACACTGTACCATAACCCTAACCCTATCCTAACAGTAACCCTATCCTTAACCATAACCTGTACCGTAACCCTAAGCCTACCCCTAAACCTAACCCTAAACTGTACCGTAACCCTAACCCTAACCCTAAGGTGTACCGCAACCCTAACCCTAACCCTAACACTAACACTAACACTGACACTAGCTTATACGGTAACGTAACCATGACCATAACCATACCCTAACCCTCACCTTAACTCGTACCATAACCATAACCCTAATCCTAACCTTAACCTGAACCATAACCCTTACCCTAAACACAACCCTGCCCGTAAGCCTAAACAACAACTGTACCCCAACCCTAACCCTAACCTTAACCGTAACCCTACCCTATCCTTAACACTTACCTGTGCTGTAACACTAAACCTAACCCTAAACCTAACCTGTACCGTAACCATAACCCTAAACCTAACCTTAACCCTAACCTGAACCGAAAACCTAACCCTAACCCTGACCTGAAACGTAACCCCAAACCTAACCCCAAAACTAACCTGTACCGTAACCCTAACCCTAACACTAACCCTAACGCGAATTTTACAGTAACCCTAACCCTAACCCTAACCCTACACTGTACCAGAACCCTAAACCTATCCCTTACAGTAACCCTAATCTTAACCCTAACCTGAACCGTAACCCTAACCCTACACCTAAACATAACCCTAACCTATACCGTAACCCTAACCCTAACCCTAACCCTAATCCTAACCCTAACCCTAATAATAACCAGTACCGTAACCCGAACCCTAACCCTTACAGTAACCCTAACCTTACACTAACCTGTACCGTAACCCTAACCCTAGCCCTATACCTATCCCTAACCTGTTCCATAACCCTAACCCTAACACTAACACTAACCATAACCTGTACCATAACCCTAACCCTAACCCTAACCCTAACCCTAAACCTAACCGGTACCATAACCCTAACCCTAAGCCTAACACTAACGCTAAATTTAAACCTAACCTGAACCGTAGCCTTAACCCTACCACTAAACCTAACCCTAACCTGTACCGTATCACTAACCCTAAACCTAACCCTACCTTAATGCTATCCTATATCGTAACCCTAACTCTAACCCTAACCCTAACTTGTACCAATACCCTAACCGTAACCGTAAACCCAAACCTAACCCTAACCCTATCCACTACCGTAACCCTAAGCCTAACCCTAACCCTACCCTAAACTGTACTGTAACCCTAACCCTAACCCTAAACCTAACGTGTACCGCAACCCTAACCCTAACCCTAACCCTAACACTTACACTGCCACTACCTTATACGGTAACGTAACCATAACCATAACCATAACCCTAACCCTCACCCTAACCCGTACCATAACCATAACCCTAAACCTAACCTTAACCTGAACCTAAACCTTACCCTAAATCCAACCCTGCCCGTAAGCCTAAACAACAACTGTACCCCAACCCTAACCCTAACCTTAACCGTAACCCTACCCTAACCTTAACACTTACATGTGCCGTAACACTAAACCTAACCCTAAACCTAACCTGTACCGTAACCCTAACCCTAACACTAACCCTAACGCGAATTTTACCGTAACCCTAAACCTAACCCTAACCCTACCCTACACTGTACCAGAACCCTAACCCTATCCCTTACAGTAACCTAACCTTAACTCTACCTGAACCGTAACCCTAACTATACCGCTAAACATAACCCTAACCTGTACCGTAACCCTAACCCTAACCCTAAAACTAACCCTAATCCTAACCGTAACCCTAAACATAACCGGTATCGTAACCTGAACCCTAACCCTTACAGTAACCCTAACCTTACACTAACCTGTACCGTAACCCTAACCCTAACCCTATACCTATCCCTAACCTGTTCCATAACCCTAACCCTAACCCTAACACTAACCATAACCTGTACCCTAACCCTAACCCTAACCCTAACCCTAACCCTAAACCTAACCGGTACCATAACCCTAACCCTAAGCCTAACACTAATGCTAAATTTAACCCTAACCTGAACCGTAGCGTTAACCCTACCACTAAACCTAACCCTAACCTGTAGCGTATCCGTAACCCTAAACCTAACCCTACCTTAATGCTATCCTATATCGTAACCCTAACTCTAAACCTAACCCTAAACTGTACTGTTACCCTAACCGTAACCGTAACCCAAACCTAACCCTAACCCTATGCACTACCGTAACCCTAAGACTAACCCTAACCCTACCCTAAACTTAACCTTAAACTGTACGTAAACCTAACCGTAACGCTAACCCTAAACCTAACCCTTACCTGTACCGTAACACTAAACCTAACACTAACCCTAATCCTAACCCTAACGTGTACCGTAACACTAACCATAATCCTAACCCTACCCTGTACCATAACCCTAACCCTATCCCTAACTCTAAACCTAACCCTAACCCTAACCTGTACCGTAACCCTAACCTGTACACTAACCCTAACTCTAAATCTGACCTCTATGGCAAACATAACCCTAATCCTAATCCTAACACTAACCCTAACCCTACTTCTACCGTAACACTAACCCTAACCCTTACCCTAACCCTAACCCTAAACATAAACTGTACAATAACCCTAACCCTAACCCTAACCCTAAACCGAAACACAACCTGTACCGTAACCCTCACACTACCCTAACCTAACCCTACCATAACCCTAAACAGTACCGTTACCCTAATCCTTACCCTCTCCCTAACCTGTACCGTAACCGTAAACCTAACCCTAACCCTTCCAGTAAACCTAAACCACAACTGTGGGGCAACCCTAACCATAACCCTAACCCTAACCGTAACGCTTACCTGTACCGTAACACTAACCCTAACCCTAAACCTAACCAGTACCATAACACTACCCCTAACCCTCTCCCTAACCCTAAACCTAACCTATACTGTAACCCTAACCTTAACGCTAACCCTACCAGTATCCATATCCCACACCTATATGGCAACCCTAACCCTAACCCTAACTCTAACCCTAACGGTAACCGTTACCTGTACCGTAAAATTAAACCTAACCCTAAACGTAACCTGTACCGTAACTCTAACCTAACCCTAACCCTAACCCTAACCCTAACCTGTACACTAACCCTAACCCTAACCCTACCCTGTACTGTAAGCCTAACCCTAACCCTAACCTGTACCGTAACCCTAACCCTCATCTTAACCCTAACTCTAAACTAAACCTGTACCCTACCCTAACACTAACCCTAACCCCTATGGCAAATCTAACCCTAACACAAACCCTAACAATAACCCTAACCCTAACCTGTACCGTAACACTAAACCTAACCCTAAACCTAAACGTTACAATAAACCTAATCTTAACCCTAACCCTAAACCTTACCATAATCCTAACTGTAACCGTAACCTTAACCTGGACCGTAACCCTAACCCTAACCCTACCCTGACCCTAACTATAAACCTAAACTGTACCCTAACCCTAAACCTAACTCTACCCTGTACCGTAACGCTAACCCTAACCTTAAACCTAAACCTTACCCTAACCTGTACCGAAACCCTAACCCTAACCCTAACCCTAACCTTTACCGTAACCCTAACCCTAACCCTAAACCTAACCCTAACCCTAACCCTAACTCTAACCTGTATGGTAACACAAACCTCACCCTAACCCTAAGCCTGACCGGTACCCTAACCATAACCCTCACCCTTACCCTGACTCTAACCCTAACCCTAACCCTAACCGTAAACCTAACCTGAACCGTATCCCTAACCCTACCCTAAACCTATCCCTAACCTGTGCCGTAACTAAACACTAAACCTCACCCTAATACTAACCCTAACCTGTACCGTAACCCTAAACCTAACCCTAACCCTAATGCTAACTTATACTGTAACCCTAAACCTAAAACTAACCATAACCATAACTTGTACCAAAACTCTACCCCTCACCCTAAGCCTAACCTTAACTCTAACCTGTACCGTAACCCTATACCTAACCCTAAACCTAACCTGTACCATAACCCTAACCCAAACCCTAAACCTAACCATAAACTGTACCGTAACCCTGAACCTTACACTGACCCTAACTCTAACCCTAGCCTGGACCGTAACCCTAACCCTATCCCTAACCCTAACCCTAACCTGTACCTCAACCCTAACCCTAACCCCAACCCTAAACCTAACCTGTACGGTAACCCTAACCCTAACCTAACCTGTACGGTAACCCTAACCCTAACCCTAACTTGTACCGCAACCCTAACCCTAACACTAACCCTAACCCTAACCTGTTCCGTAACCTTAACCTAGCCCTTACACTAACCCTAAACTGTACCGTAACCCTCACACTCACCCTCACCCTAACCTGTACCATAACCCTAACCCTAACCCTAACCCTAACCCTAACCCTACCCGTAACCATAACCCACACCAGTACGGCAACCCTAACTTTAACCCTAACTCTAACCCTAATCGTAACCGTACCTGTACCTTAACACTAACCCTAACCCTAAACATAACCTGTACGGTAATTCTAACACTACCCCTAACCCTAAACCTAACCCTAACCTGTACCCTAACCCTAACCCTAAACCTAACCCTACCCTGTACCGTAACCCTAACCCTAACCTTAACCGTTACCGTAATCCTAACCTTCACCTTAACCCTAACTCTAAACCTAACGTTTACCCTAACGCTAACCCTAACCCTAACCTCTATGGCAAACATAACCCTAACCCTCACACGAACCCTAACCCTAACCTGTACAGTAACACTGACCCTAACCCTAAACCTAAACCTTATCCTAAACCTAATCTTAACCCAAAACCTAACCCTAACCCTAACCCTCACCCTAACTGTAACCGTAACCCTAACCTGTACCATAACCCTAACCCTAACCCTAACCTCTATGGCAAGCCTAACACTAACCCTAACCCTAACCCTAACCCTAACCCTAAAACTTACCTGTACCGTAACCCTAATCCTAACACTAACCCTAACCCTACTTGCATCAGAACCCTTACCCTATCCCGAACCCTAAACCTACACTATACCGTAACCCAAACCCTAACATGTACCGTAACCCTAACCGTAAACATAACCCTAAACCTAACCCTAACCTGTACCATAAACCTCAACCTAACCCTGAACCTATCCCTAAATCTAACCTATAACGCAACCCTAACCCTAAACATAAGAGTAACCCTTACTTGTTCTGTAACCCTAACTTAAACCTAACCCTAACCTATACTGTAAACCTAACCCTAACCCTAAACCTAAACATAACCTGTACCGTAACCCTAACCCTAACCCTAACCTTAACACTAACCGTGACACTAACCTGTACGGTAACCCTAACCATAACCATAACCCTAACCCTAACCCTCACCCTAACCCATACCGTAACCATAACCCTAAACCTAACCTTAACCTGAACCGTAACCCTTACCCTAAACACAACCCTACACATAAGCTTAAACCACAACTATACCGCAACACTAACCCTAACCTTAACCGTAACCCTACCCTAACCTTCACCCTTATCTGTACCGTAACACTAAAATTAACCCTAAACCTAACCTGTATCGTAACCCTAACCCTAAACCTAACCTTAACCCTAACCTGAATCAAAACCTAACCCTAACCCCTACCCTAACCCTAACTTGAAATGTAACCCTCACCCTAACCCCAAAACTAACCTGTACCGTAACCCTAATCCTAACACTAACCCTAACGCGAATTGTACCATAACCCTAAACCTAACCCTAACCCTAACCCTACACTGTACCATAACCCTAACCCTATCCTAACAGTAACCCTATCCTTAACCATAACCTGTACCGTAACCCTAAGCCTACCCCTAAACCTAACCCTAAACTGTACCGTAACCCTAACCCTAACCCTAACGTGTACCGCAACCCTAACCCTAACACTAACACTAACACTGACACTAGCTTATACGGTAACGTAACCATGACCATAACCATACCCTAACCCTCACCTTAACTCGTACCATAACCATAACCCTAATCCTAACCTTAACCTGAACCATAACCCTTACCCTAAACACAACCCTGCCCGTAAGCCTAAACAACAACTGTACCCCAACCCTAACCCTAACCTTAACCGTAACCCTACCCTATCCTTAACACTTACCTGTGCTGTAACACTAAACCTAACCCTAAACCTAACCTGTACCGTAACCCTAACCTTAAACCTAACCTTAACCCTAACCTGAACCGAAAACCTAACCCTAACCCTAACCCTAACCCTGACCTGAAACGTAACCCTAACCCTAACCCCAAAACTAACCTGTACCGTAACCCTAACCCTAACACTAACCCTAACGCGAATTTTACAGTAACCCTAACCCTAACCCTACACTGTACCAGAACCCTAAACCTATCCCTTACAGTAACCCTAATCTTAACCCTAACCTGAACCGTAACCCTAACCCTACACCTAAACATAACCCTAACCTATACCGTAACCCTAACCCTAACCCTAACCCTAATCCTAACCCTAACCCTAATAATAACCAGTACCGTAACCCGAACCCTAACCCTTACAGTAACCCTAACCTTACACTAACCTGTACCGTAACCCTAACCCTAGCCCTATACCTATCCCTAACCTGTTCCATAACCCTAACCCTAACACTAACACTAATCATAACCTGTACCATAACCCTAACCCTAACCCTAACCCTAACCCTAAACCTAACCGGTACCATAACCCTAACCCTAAGCCTAACACTAACGCTAAATTTAAACCTAACCTGAACCGTAGCCTTAACCCTACCACTAAACCTAACCCTAACCTGTACCGTATCACTAACCCTAAACCTAACCCTACCTTAATGCTATCCTATATCGTAACCCTAACTCTAACCCTAACCCTAACTTGTACCAATACCCTAACCGTAACCGTAAACCCAAACCTAACCCTAACCCTATCCACTACCGTAACCCTAAGCCTAACCCTAACCCTACCCTAAACTGTACTGTAACCCTAACCCTAACCCTAAACCTAACGTGTACCGCAACCCTAACCCTAACCCTAACCCTAACACTTACACTGCCACTACCTTATACGGTAACGTAACCATAACCATAACCATAACCCTAACCCTCACCCTAACCCGTACCATAACCATAACCCTAAACCTAACCTTAACCTGAACCTAAACCTTACCCTAAATCCAACCCTGCCCGTAAGCCTAAACAACAACTGTACCCCAACCCTAACCCTAACCTTAACCGTAACCCTACCCTAACCTTAACACTTACATGTGCCGTAACACTAAACCTAACCCTAAACCTAACCTGTACCGTAACCCTAACCCTAACACTAACCCTAACGCGAATTTTACCGTAACCCTAAACCTAACCCTAACCCTAACCCTACACTGTACCAGAACCCTAACCCTATCCCTTACAGTAACCTAACCTTAACTCTACCTGAACCGTAACCCTAACTATACCGCTAAACATAACCCTAACCTGTACCGTAACCCTAACCCTAACCCTAAAACTAACCCTAATCCTAACCCTAACCCTAAACATAACCGGTATCGTAACCTGAACCCTAACCCTTACAGTAACCCTAACCTTACACTAACCTGTACCGTAACCCTAACCCTAACCCTATACCTATCCCTAACCTGTTCCATAACCCTAACCCTAACACTAACACTAACCATAACCTGTACCATAACCCTAACCCTAACCCTAACCCTAACCCTAAACCTAACCGGTACCATAACCCTAACCCTAAGCCTAACACTAATGCTAAATTTAACCCTAACCTGAACCGTAGCGTTAACCCTACCACTAAACCTAACCCTAACCTGTAGCGTATCCGTAACCCTAAACCTAACCCTACCTTAATGCTATCCTATATCGTAACCCTAACTCTAAACCTAACCCTAAACTGTACTGTTACCCTAACCGTAACCGTAACCCAAACCTAACCCTAACCCTATGCACTACCGTAACCCTAAGACTAACCCTAACCCTACCCTAAACTTAACCTTAAACTGTACGTAAACCTAACCGTAACGCTAACCCTAAACCTAACCCTAACCTGTACCGTAACACTAAACCTAACACTAACCCTAATCCTAACCCTAACGTGTACCGTAACACTAACCATAATCCTAACCCTACCCTGTACCATAACCCTAACCCTATCCCTAACTCTAAACCTAACCCTAACCCTAACCTGTACCGTAACCCTAACCTGTACACTAACCCTAACTCTAAATCTGACCTCTATGGCAAACATAACCCTAATCCTAATCCTAACACTAACCCTAACCCTACTTCTACCGTAACACTAACCCTAACCCTTACCCTAACCCTAACCCTAAACATAAACTGTACAATAACCCTAACCCTAACCCTAACCCTAAACCGAAACACAACCTGTACCATAACCCTCACACTACCCTAACCTAACCCTACTATAACCCTAAACAGTACCGTTACCCTAATCCTTACCCTCACCCTAACCTGTACCGTAACCGTAAAACTAACCCTAACCCTTCCAGTAAACCTAAACCACAACTGTGGGGCAACCCTAACCATAACACTAACCCTAACCGTAACGCTTACCTGTACCGTAACACTAACCCTAACCCTAAACCTAACCAGTACCATAACACTACCCCTAACCCTCTCCCTAACCCTAAACCTAACCTATACTGTAACCCTAACCTTAATGCTACCCCTACCAGTAACCATATCCCACACCTGTATGGCAAACCTAACCCTAACCCTAACTCTAACCCTAACCGTAACCGTTACCTGTACCGTAAAATTAAACCTAACCCTAAACGTAACCTGTACCGTAACTCTAACCTAACCCTAACCCTAAACCTAACCCTAACCTGTACCCTAACCCTAACCCTAACCCTACCCTGTACTGTAAGCCTAACCCTAACCCTAACCTGTACCGTAACCCTAACCCTCATCTTAACCCTAACTCTAAACTAAACCTGTACCCTAACCCTAACACTAACCCTAACCCCTATGGCAAATCTAACCCTAACACAAACCCTAACAATAACCCTAACCCTAACCTGTACCGTAACACTAAACCTAACCCTAAACCTAAACGTTACAAGACACCTAATCTTAACCCTAACTCTAAACCTTACCATAATCCTAACTGTAACCGTAACCTTAACCTGGACCGTAACCCTAACCCTAACCCTACCCTGACCCTAACTATAAACCTAAACTGTACCCTAACCCTAAACCTAACTCTACCCTGTACCGTAACGCTAACCCTAAACTTAAACCTAAACCTTACCCTAACCTGTACCGAAACCCTAACCCTAACCCTAACCCTAACCTTTACCGTAACCCTAACCCTAACCCTAAACCTAACCCTAACCCTAACCCTAACTCTAACCTGTATGGTAACACAAACCTCACCCTAACCCTAAGCCTGACCGGTACCCTAACCATAACCCTCACCCTTACCCTGACTCTAACCCTAACCCTAACCCTAACCGTAATCCTAACCTGAACCGTATCCCTAACCCTACCCTAAACCTATCCCTAACCTGTGCCGTAACTAAACACTAAACCTCACCCTAATACTAACCCTAACCTGTACCGTAACCCTAAACCTAACCCTAACCCTAATGCTAACTTATACTGTAACCCTAAACCTAAAACTAACCATAACCATAACTTGTACCGTAACTCTAGCCCTCACCCTAAACCTAACCTTAACTCTAACCTGTACCGTAACCCTATACCTAACCCTAAACCTAACCTGTACCGTAACCCTAACCCAAACCCTAAACCTAACCATAAACTGTACCGTAACCCTAAACCTTACACTGACCCTAACTCTAACCCTAGCCTGGACCGTAACCCTAACCCTATCCCTAACCCTAACCCTAACCTGTACCTCAACCCTAACCCTAACCCCAACCCTAAACCTAACCTGTACGGTAACCCTAACCCTAAAGTAACCTGTACAGTAACCCTAACCCTAACCCTATCTTGTACTGCAACCCTAATCCTAACACTAACCCTAACCCTAACCTGTTCCGTAACCTTAACCTAGCCCTTACACTAACCCTAAACTGTACCGTAACCCTCACACTCACCCTCACCCTAACCTGTACCATAACCCTAACCCTAACCCTAACCCTAACCCTACCCATAACCATAACCCACACCAGTACGGCAACCCTAACTTTAACCCTAACTCTAACCCTAATCGTAACCGTACCTGTACCTTAACACTAACCCTAACCCTAAACATAACCTGTACCGTAACTCTAACACTACCCCTAACCCTAAACCTAACCCTAACCTGTACCCTAACCCTAACCCTAAACCTAACCCTACCCTGTACCGTAACCCTAACCCTAACCTTAACCTTTACCGTAATCCTAACCTTCACCTTAACCCTAACTCTAAACCTAACGTTTACCCTAACCCTAACCCTAACCTCTATGGCAAACATAACCCTAACCCTCACACGAACCCTAACCCTAACCTGTACAGTAACACTGACCCTAACCCTAAACCTAAACCTTAACCTTATCCTAAACTTAATCTTAACCCAAAACCTAACCCTAAACCTAACCCTCACCCTAACTGTAACCGTAATCCTAACCTGTACCATAACCCTAACCCTAACCCTAACCTCTATGGCAAGCCTAACACTAACCCTAACCCTAACACTAACCCTAACCCTAACCTGTCCGTAACCCTAACCCTAACCCTAACCCTAACCCTAACCCTAAAACTTACCTGTACCGTAACCCTAATCCTAACACTAACCCTAACCCTACTTCCATAAGAACCCTTACCCTATCTCGAACCCTAAACCTACACTATACCGTAACCCTAACCCTAACCTGTACCGTAACCCTAACCGTAAACATAACCCTAAACCTAACCCTAACCTGTACCATAAACCTCAACCTAACCCTGAACCTATCCCTAAATCTAACCTATAACGCAACCCTAACCCTAAACATAAGGGTGACCCCTACTTGTTCTGTAACCCTAACTTAAACCTAACCCTAACCTATACTGTAAACCTAACCCTAAACCTAAACCTAAACATAACCTGTACCATAACCCTAACCCTAACCCTAACCTTAACACTAACCCTGACACTAACCTGTACGGTAACCCTAACCATCACCATAATCCTAACCCTAACCCTCACCCTAACCCATTCCGTAACCATAACCCTAAACCTAACCTTAACCTGAACCGTAACCCTTACCCTAAACCCAACCCTACACATAAGCTTAAACCACAACTATACCGCAACACTAACCCTAACCTTAACCGTAACCCTACCCTAACCTTCACCCTTATCTGTACCGTAACACTAAAATTAACCCTAAACCTAACCTGTATCGTAACCCTAACCCTAAACCTAACCTTAACCCTAACCTGAATCAAAACCTAACCCTAACCCCTACCCTAACCCTAACTTGAAATGTAACCCTCACCCTAACCGCAAAACTAACCTGTACCGTAACGCTAATCCTAACACTAACCCTAATGCGAATTGTACCATAACCCTAAACCTAAACCTAACCCTAACCCTACACTGTACCATAACCCTAACCCTATCCTAACAGTAACCCTATCCTTAACCATAACCTGTACCGTAACCCTAAGCCTACCCCTAAACCTAACACTAAACTGTACTGTAACCCTAACCCTAACCCTAACGTGTACCGCAACCCTAACCCTAACCCTAACACTAACACTAACACTGACACTAGCTTATACGGTAACGTAACCATAACCATAACCATACCCTAACCCTCACCTTAACCCGTAACATAACCATAACCCTAATCCTAACCTTAAACTGAACCATAACCCTTACCCTAAACACAACCATGCCCGTAAGCCTAAACAACAACTGTACCCCAACCCTAACCCTAACGTTAACCGTAACCCTACCCTAACCTTAACACTTACCTGTGCTGTAACACTAAACCTAACCCTAAACCTAACCTGTACCGTAACCCTAACCCTAACACTAACCCTAACGCGAATTTTACAGTAACCCTAACCCTAACCCTAACCCTACACTGTACCAGAACCCTAAACCTATCCCTTACAGTAACCCTAATCTTAACCCTAACCTGAACCGTAACCCTAACCCTACACCTAAACATAACCCTAACCTATACCTTAACCCTAACCCTAACCCTAACCCTAATCCTAACCCTAACCCTAATAATAACCAGTACCGTAACCCGAACCCTAACCCTTACAGTAACCCTAACCTTACACTAACCTGTACCGTAACCCTAACCCTAGCCCTATACCTATCCCTAACCTGTTCCATTACCCTAACCCTAACACTAACACTAACCATAACCTGTACCATAACCCTAACCCTAACCCTAACCCTAAACCTAACCGGTACCATAACCCTAACCCTAAGCCTAACACTAACGCTAAATTTAAACCTAACCTGAACCGTAGCCTTAACCCTACCACTAAACCTAACCCTAACCTGTACCGTATCACTAACCCTAAACCTAACCCTACCTTAATGCTATCCTATATCGTAACCCTAACTCTAACCCTAACCCTAACCTGTACCATTACCCTAACCGTAACCGTAAACCCAAACCTAACCCTAACCCTATCCACTACCGTAACCCTAAGCCTAACCCTAACCCTACCCTAAACTGTACTGTAACCCTAACCCTAACCCTAAACCTAACGTGTACCGCAACCCTAACCCTAACCCTAACCCTAACACTAACACTGACACTACCTTATACGGTAACGAACCCATAACCATAACCATAACCCTAACCCTCACCCTAACCCGTACCATAACCATAACCCTAAACCTAACCTTAACCTGAACCTAAACCTTACCCTAAATCCAACCCTGCCCGTAAGCCTAAACAACAACTGTACCCCAACCCTAACCCTAACCTTAACCGTAACCCTACCCTAACCTTAACACTTACATGTGCCGTAACACTAAACCTAACCCTAAACCTAACCTGTACCGTAACCCTAACCCTAACACTAACCCTAACGCGAATTTTACCGTAACCCTAAACCTAACCCTAACCCTGACCCTACACTGTACCAGAACCCTAACCCTATCCCTTACAGTAATCCTAACCTTAACTCTAACCTGAACCGTAACCCTAACTATACCGACAAACATAACCCTAACCTGTACCGTAACCCTAACCCTAACCCTAACCCTAACCCTAATCCTAACCCTAACCCTAAACATAACCGGTATCGTAACCTGAACCCTAACCCTTACAGTAACCCTAACCTTACACTAACCTGTACCGTAACCCTAACCCTAACCCTATACCTATCCCTAACCTGTTCCATAACCCTAACCCTAACCCTAACACTAACCATAACCTGTACCATAACCCTAACCCTAACCCTAACCCTAACCCTAAACCTAACCGGTACCATAACCCTAACCCTAAGCGTAACACTAATGCTAAATTTAACCCTAACCTGAACCGTAGCGTTAACCGTACCACTAAACCTAACCCTAACCTGTAGCATAGCCGTAACCCTAAACCTAACCCTACCTTAATGCTATCCTATATCGTAACCCTAACTCTAAACCTAACCCTAAACTGTACTGTTACCCTAACCGTAACCGTAAACCCAAACCTAACCCTAACCCTATGCACTACCGTAACCCTAAGAATAACCCTAACCCTACCCTAAACTTAACCTTAAACTGTACGTAAACCTAACCGTAACGCTAACCCTAAACCTAACCCTAATCTGTACCATGACACTAAACCTAACACTAACCCTAATCCTAACCCTAACGTGTACCGTAACACTAACCATAATCCTAACCTTACCCTGTACCATAACCCTAACCCTATCCCTAACTCTAAACCTAACCCTAACCCTAACCTGTATCGTAACCCTAACCTGTACACTAACCCTAACTCTAAATCTGACATCTATGTCAAACATAACCCTAATCTAATCCTAACACTAACGCTAAACCTACTTCTACCGTAACACTAACCCTAACCCTTACCCTAACCCTAACCCTAAACCTAAACTGTACAATAACCCTAACCCTAACCCTAACCCTAAACCGAAACACAAACTGTACCGTAACCCTCACACTACCCTAACCTAACCCTACCATAACCCTAAACAGTACCGTTACCCTAATCCTTACCCTCACCCTAACCTGTACCGTAACCGTAAACCTAACCCTAACCCTTCCAGTAAACCTAAACCACAACTGTGGGGCAACCCTAAACATAACCCTAACCCTAACCGTAACACTTACCTGTACCGTAACACTAACCCTAACCCTAAACCTAACCAGTACCATAACACTACCCCAACCCTCTCCCTAACCCACAACTGTGGGGCAACCCTAACCATAACCCTAACCCTAACCGTAACACTTACCTGTATGGCAACCCTAACCCTAACCCTAACTCTAACCCTAACCGTAACCGTTACCTGTACCATAAAATTAAACCTAACCCTAAACGTAACCTGTACCGTAACTCTAACCTAACCCTAACCCTAAACCTAACCCTAACCTGTACCCTAACCCTAACCCTAACCCTACCCTGTACTGTAAGCCTAACCCTAACCCTAACCTGTACCGTAACCCTAACCCTCATCTTAACCCTAACTCTAAACTAAACCTGTACCCTAACCCTAACACTAACCCTAACCCCTATGGCAAATCTAACCCTAACACAAACCCTAACAATAACCCTAACCCTAACCTGTACCGTAACACTAAACCTAACCCTAAACCTAAACGTTACAATAAACCTAATCTTAACCCTAACCCTAACACTTACCATAATCCTTACTGTAACCGTAACCTTAACCTGGACCGTAACCCTAACCCTAACCCTACCCTGACCCTAACTATAAACCTAAACTGTACCCTAACCCTAAACCTAACTCTACCCTGTACCGTAACGCTAACCCTAACCTTAAACCTAAACCTTACCCTAACCTGTACCGAAACCCTAACCCTAACCCTAACCCTAACCTTTACCGTAATCCTAACCCTAACCCTAAACCTAAACCTAACCCTAACGCTAACTCTAACCTGTATGGTAACACAAACCTCACCCTAAACCTAAGCCTGACCGGTACCCTAACCATAACCCTCACCCTTACCCTGACTCTAACCCTAACCCTAACCCTAACCGTAAACCTAACCTGAACCGTATCCCTAACCCTACCCTAAACCTATCCCTAACCTGTGCCGTAACTAAACACTAAACCTCACCCTAACACTAACCCTAACCTGTACCGTAACCCTAAACCTAACCCTAACCCTAATGCTAACTTATACTGTAACCCTAAACCTAAAACTAACCATAACCATAACTTGTACCGTAACTCTACCCCTCACCCTAAACCTAACCTTAACTCTAACCTGTACCGTAACCCTATACCTAACCCTAAACCTAACCTGTACCGTAACCCTAACCCAAACCCTAAACCTAACCATAAACTGTACCGTAACCCTAAACCTTACACTGACCCTAACTCTAACCCTAGCCTGGACCGTAACCCTAACCCTACCCTAACCCTAACACTTACCTGTGCTGTAACACTAAACCTAACCCTAAACCTAACCTGTACCGTAACCATAACCCTAAACCTAACCTTAACCCTAACCTGAACCGAAAACCTAACCCTAACCCTGACCTGAAACGTAACCCCAAACCTAACCCCAAAACTAACCTGTACCGTAACCCTAACCCTAACACTAACCCTAACGCTAATTTTACAGTAACCCTAACCCTAACCCTAACCTGAACCCTACACTGTACCAGAACCCTAAACCTATCCCTTACAGTAACCCTAACCTTAACCCTAAACTGAACCGTAAGCCGAACCCTACACCTAAACATAACCCTAACCTATACCGTAACCCTAACCCTAACCCTAACCCTAACCCTAATCCTAACCCTAACCCTAAACATAACCAGTACTGTAACCCGAACCCTAATCCTTACAGTAACCCTAACCTTACACTAACCTGTACCGTAACCCTAACCCTAGCCCTATACCTATCCCTAACCTGTTCCATAACCCTAACCCTAACACTAACACTAACCATAACCTGTACCATAACCCTAACCCTAACCCTAACCCTAAACCTAAACCTAACCGGTACCATAACCCTAACCCTAAGCCTAACACTAACGCTAAATTTAAACCTAACCTGAACCGTAGCCTTAACCCTACCACTAAACCTAACCCTAACCTGTACCGTATCACTAACCCTAAATCTAACCCTAACTTAATGCTATCCTATATCGTAACCCTAACTCTAACCCTAACCCTAACCTTTACCATTACCCTAACCGTAACCGTAAACCCAAACCTAACCCTAACCCTATCCACTACCGTAACCCTAAGCCTAACCCTAACCCTACCCTAAACTGTACTGTAACCCTAACCTAACCCTAACCCTAACGTGTACCGCAACCCTAACCCTAACCCTAACACTAACACTAACACTGACACTACCTTATACGTTAACGTAACCATAACCATAACCATAACCCTAACCCTCACGCTAACCCGTACCATAACCATAACCCTAAACCTAACCTTAACCTGAACCTAAACCTTACCCTAAATCCAACCCTGCCCGTAAGCCTAAACAACAACTGTACCCCAACCCTAACCCTAACCTTAACCGTAACCCTACCCTATCCTTAACACTTACATGTGCCGTAACACTAAACCTAACCCTAAACCTAAACTGTACCGTAACCCTAAGCCTAACACTAACCCTAACGCGAATTTTACCGTAACCCTAAACCTAAACCTAACCCTAACCCTACACTGTACCAGAACCCTAACCCTATCCATTACAGTAACCCTAACCTTAACTCTAAACTGAACCGTAACCCTAACTATACCGCTAAACATAACCCTAACCTGTACCGTAACCCTAACCCTAACCCTAACCCTAACCCTAATCCTAACCCTAACCCTAAACATAACCGGTATCGTAACCTGAACCCTAACCCTTACAGTAACCCTAACCTTACACTAACCTGTACCGTAACACTAACCCTAACCCTATACCTATCCCTAACCTTTTCCATAACCCTAACCCTAACCCTAACACTAACCATAACCTGTACCATAACCCTAACCCTAACCCTAACCCTAACCCTAACCCTAAACCTAACCGGTACCATAACCCTAACCCTAAGCCTAACACTAATGCTAAATTTAACCCTAACCTGAACCGTAGCCTTAACACTACCACTAAACCCAACCCTAACCTGTAGCGTATCCGTAACCCTAAACCTAACCCTACCTTAATGCTATCCTATATCGTAACCCTAACTCTAAACCTAACCCTAAACTGTACTGTTACCCTAACCGTACCGGAAACCCAAACCTAACCCTAACCCTATGCACTACCGTAACCCTAAGACTAACCCTAACCCTACCCTAAACTTAACCTTAAACTGTACGTAAACCTAACCGTAACGCTAACCCTAAACCTAACCCTTACCTGTACCGTAACACTAAACCTAACACTAACCCTAATCCTAACCCTAACGTGTACCGTAACACTAACCATAATCCTAACCCTACCCTCTACCATAACCCTAACCCTATCCCTAACTCTAAACCTAACCCTAACCCTAACCTGTACCGTAACCCTAACCTGTACACTAACCCTAACTCTAAATCTGACCTCTATGGCAAACATAACCCTAATCCTAATCCTAACACTAACCCTAACCCTACTTCTACCGTAACACTAACCCTAACCCTTACCCTAACCCTAACCCTAAACATAAACTGTACAATAACCCTAACCCTAACCCTAACCCTAAACCGAAACACAACCTGTACCGTAACCCTCACACTACCCTAACCTAACCCTACCATAACCCTAAACAGTACCGTTACCCTAATCCTTACCCTCACCCTAACCTCTACCGTAACCGTAAACCTAACCCTAACCCTTCCAGTAAACCTAAACCACAACTGTGGGGCAATCCTAACCATAACCCTAACCCTAACCGTAACACTTACCTGTACCGTAACACTAACCCTAACCCTAAACCTAACCAGTACCATAACACTACCCCTAACCCTCTCCCTAACCCTAAACCTAACCTATACTGTAACCCTAACCTTAACGCTAACCCTACCAGTAACCATATCCCACACCTGTATGGCAACCCTAACCCTAACCCTAACTCTAACCCTAACCGTAACCGTTACCTGTACCGTAAAATTAAACCTAACCCTAAACGTAACCTGTACCGTAACTCTAACCTAACCCTAACCCTAAACCTAACCCTAACCTGTACCCTAACCCTAACCCTAAACCCTACCCTGTACTGTAAGCCTAACCCTAACCCTAACCTGTACCGTAACCCTAACCCTCATCTTAACCCTAACTCTAAACTAAACCTGTACCCTAACCCTAACACTAACCCAAACCCCTATGGCAAATCTAACCCTAACACAAACCCTAACAATAACCCTAACCCTAACCTGTACCGTAACACTAAACCTAAACCTAAACCTAAACATTACAATAAACCTAATCTTAACCCTAACCCTAACCCTTACCATAATCCTAACTGTAACCGTAAACTTAACCTGGACCGTAACCCTAACCCTAACCCTACACTGACCCTAACTATAAACCTAAACTGTACACTAACCCTAAACCTAACTCTAACCTGTACCGTAACGTAAACCTAACCTTAAACCTAAACTTTACCCTAACCTGTACCGAAACCCTAACCCTAACCCTAACCTTTACCGTAACCCTAACCCTAACCCTAAACCTAACCCTAACCCTAACTCTAACCTGTATGGTAACACAAACCTCACCCTAACCCTAAGCCTGACCGGTACCCTAACCATAACCCTCACCCTTACCCTGACTCTAACCCTAACCCTAACCCTAAGCGTAAACCTAACCTGAACCGTATCCCTAACCCTACCCTAAACCTATCCCTAACCTGTGCCGTAACTAAACACTAAACCTCACCCTAACACTAACCCTAACCTGTACCGTAACCCTAAACCTAACCCTAACCCTAATGCGAATTGTACCATAACCCTAAACCTAAAACTAACCCTAACCCTACACTGTACCATAACCCTAACCCTATCCTAACAGTAACCCTATCCTTAACCATAACCTGTACCGTAACCCTAAGCCTACCCCTAAACCTAACACTAAACTGTACCGTAACCCTAACCCTAACCCTAACGTGTACCGCAACCCTAACCCTAACCCTAACACTAACACTAACACTGACACTAGCTTATACGGTAACGTAACCATAACCATAACCATACCCTAACCCTCACCTTAACCCGTAACATAACCATAATCCTAATCCTAACCTTAAACTGAACCATAACCCTTACCCTAAACACAACCATGCCCGTAAGCCTAAACAACAACTGTACCCCAACCCTAACCCTAACGTTAACCGTAACCCTACCCTAACCTTAACACTTACCTGTGCTGTAACACTAAACCTAACCCTAAACCTAACCTGTACCGTAACCCTAACCCTAAACCTAACCTTAACCCTAACCTGAACCGAAAACCTAACCCTAACCCTAACCCTAACCCTTACCTGAAACGAAAACCTAACCCTAACCCCAAAAGTAACCTGTACCGTAACCCTAACCCTAACACTAACCCTAACGCGAATTTTACAGTAACCCTAACCCTAACCCTACACTGTACCAGAACCCTAAACCTATCCCTTACAGTAACCCTAATCTTAACCCTAACCTGAACCGTAACCCTAACCCTACACCTAAACATAACCCTAACCTATACCGTAACCCTAACCCTAACCCTAACCCTAATCCTAACCCTAACCCTAATAATAACCAGTACCGTAACCCGAACCCTAACCCTTACAGTAACCCTAACCTTACACTAACCTGTACCGTAATCCTAACCCTAGCCCTATACCTATCCCTAACCTGTTCCATAACCCTAACCCTAACACTAACACTAACCATAACCTGTACCATAACCCTAACCCTAACCCTAACCCTAACCCTAACCCTAACCCTAACCCTAACCCTAAACCTAAACCTAACCGGAACCATAACCCTAACCCTAAGCCTAACACTAACGCTAAATTTAAACCTAACCTGAACCGTAGCCTTAACCCTACCACTAAACCTAACCCTAACCTGTACCGTATCACTAACCCTAAACCTAACCCTACCTTAATGCTATCCTATATCGTAACCCTAACTCTAACCCTAACCCTAACTTGTACCAATACCCTAACCGTAACCGTAAACCCAAACCTAACCCTAACCCTATCCACTACCGTAACCCTAAGCCTAACCCTAACCCTACCCTAAACTGTACTGTAACCCTAACCCTAACCCTAAACCTAACGTGTACCGCAACCCTAACCCTAACCC
>JAEUCK010007387.1:0-76468 GCA_017311455.1 Otocyon megalotis megalotis | reverse complement strand
TTAAAAAAGAAATAGGAGGGAGAGCACAAACTGGGAAAGCACCCCTACAATGACCAGGAAAGGTGAGAAAATGTCTCTATTTAATAAATATTTTTCTTATAAATCCACCCCCCCAACAAAACACTGCAAAAAAGCAGGTGGAAAACTGACCTACAAATAGGTAATAAACATGTAAAAAGGTGCTCAATCTTGCGTGCATATCACGTTCAGCTGCAGGGGTGACAGACATTATCAGGAATGATGATGTCTCGGGGTATCATGAACATTGTTGGTGGATACATACACTAGCAATAAAACTTTTCCAGAGTGCAACATGGCCGACACATCAAAACCTAAAATACCCACTTCCTTGGACTCAGCAATCTCACTCATAGCGATTTATTCTAAGGGAATGACTGGGCAGGCACTCAAAGGTGAATGTATTGATGTAGAAAAGAAACACTTCTCTCTATGGTTGAAAACTTCAAACCAGTAAGTGTAATTATTAACTGTATCAAAATTACACAGCAGCATATTAAAATTATTCTGAATAATATTCATTCCTGCTGATGTCTTTTGATCTTCATTTTTTCTTTTTTTTACAGCTTTAACATATTGTATAATTGATATACAAAAACCTGCCCATTTTTAATATGTACCATTTGATGAGATTGGACATAAGCATCTACTCTTGATCCCAATTTTCTTAATGTCAGCAATAATCCAATGGCTGAGTTCCTCCAGAAAATAGAGTCACAGAGAGAGAAATGTGACTTGGCTCTGAATAGCTGTAATTAATGGAAACTTAGAGAATGAGGATAACCTGATAGGGGAAGCTCATCGGCCAAGATTCTCTCACCTGCTTGTATTGTGAGCTCATTTACACAGGAGCAATTACCCTAGTGGACTTCCAGTTTTTCACCTAACAGATTACAAGCATTTTTTCTGAATTAATGTATAATGACATATTTAGCATATGTAACATAGTTTCCTTGACTCTTACCAATAGACTTCATTGCCCCTGGAAGCTTTTACTCCTAAGAAAAATGCACGTTATCTTCATGCCAACGGTTCTCTTTTTTCTTTTTTTTTTTTTTATGTTACTCTCCTAGGGCAGTTCCAGAAGTGTGATCACCACATCTAACGGCATAAACATTTTTATGGCTCTTTATCAAGATGCTTTGCCAAAGGGGTGGGTTGATTTACAAGCCGTCAGTCAGGGCTGGGTGTAGCAGCTTCCCTGGGCCCTTGCCAGCATCCATGTCCTCATCACTATTTTATTTCAATAAATGAGAAACAATACCACCAGCATCTACCCCATTCTGAGCAACCCCTCACCCCCACCAAAAAAAAAAAAAATTCTAGAGCTAATCCATGAGTCTGGCAAGGTTGCAGGATACCAGCTGAACACACAAGAACGAATCCCATCTGTACCATGGTCAGTCACAGGTACTAACAACGAGCATGCAGAAACCAACAGTAAAAACACAATATACCACTTACAGTGGCTCCAAAGAAAATGAAACTCCCAACTAAACACACAACAAAACATGGTCAGGATCTGTATTCTGAAAATGTGAATGAAAGAAATCAAAGAGGTTCCAAATCAGCGGAGAGACAGACGTGATGTGTGCCTGTACTAGAAGGCTCAGACTTGCAAACAGAGCAATTCTACCCAAATGTGCTGCAGGTTTAATGCTGTTCCTGCTACATTCCCAGCTAGAGTGTTTTGTGGACACAGGCAAGTGGATTCTAAACTGGATATGGAAACACACGGCCCTGGAGGATCTAGAACCATCTTGGTGAAGAAGAGCAAAGTAGAGGTGTGGCTCCGCTTGAACAAAGGCTTCCCACCGGGCGACAGCCATCCTAGCAGAAAGACTGACACACAGATTAATGGAAGACAATACCGAGCCCAGAAATAGACCCATGCCGTTATGCCCAGCTGACTTTTAACAAAGGCACCAAAGCTACAAATGAGCTGGAAGAGTTGGATATGCACAGGCCAGAACAGTGACATGGACCTCAACCTCAGCCTGTACAGCAAGTACCTGGTGGGAGGCATCTTTGCTAAAGTGAAACCTGCTTGGCCTGCTGTCCCATGAGTGTGTCTGTCAGTACCCTTCCATACATTCCTGCCCACTTCCAGGCTGGCCCCTCTGCCAGGAGTTGGTGTCCGAAGCAGCCCCAAGTTTCTTGGACAAGCTCGGTTAACTGCCCAAATGCTGAGCAGTGAGGAAGGCAGATGCATTCCTGACTCCTCTGTCCACCTCTGTCTGCCCAGGGCTCCGGGAGCCACCAGGCTGCTTGGCTTTGCCAATCATGCTTTCCTCCAGAATTTATATTTTCAGAAGGGATGTGGCTGGAATGGGGAAAGGGGCCCTGTCAGTCCAAAGTCTAGAAAGAACTGGGCTGATTAGAAACGACAAATACCCACCATTTGCTTCGACATGGATGGAACTGGAGGGTATTATGCTGAGTGAAGTAAGTCAATCCGAGAAGGACAAACATTATATGGTCTCATTCATTTGGGGAATATAAAAAATAGTGAAAGGGAATAAAGGGGAAGGGAGAAAAAATGAGTGGGAAACATCAGAAATGGAGACAGAACATGAGAGACTCCTAACTCTGGGAAACGAACTAGGGGTGGGGGAAGGGGAGGTGGGCAGGGGGGTGGGGGTGACTGCGTGATGGGCACTGAGGGGGGGCACTTGATGGGATGAGCACTGGGTGTTATTCTATATGTTGGCAAATTGAACACCAATAAAAAATAAAAAAATAAAAAATAAAAGAACTGGGCTGGTGTGGTCACCTGTGCTAGGAGACTGAGGCCCACGGTGCCCTGAAGGTGGTCACAATAGCTCTGGGCAGGTCACAGGGCACCACCTCTCAGACATGGCTTTTGAGGGTTGCTGGGAGCCACCGAGTGAAAGACAAGGTCACTTCCAAATCCTACAATTGCAGAGACAGGTCTCCTACAACCCAGTGGCATCCTTCTAGAAGGATGCTCCTTTCTCATTTCTTAGATGTTAACTCAGAATTGGGGTCGAGGGCAGACAGCCCTGGACTATAGCAGTGGTGCTTTCAGTGACTCTTAGTTATCTCATGTGTTAGCTGACTTCCATCTCTGAGTAACCCACCCACCAGAGCCTGCCTGAGGACCCAGCCCCTGCCCACTTGTTCCCTCTGCTACTAGGGGTTCGTCTGCCTTCCTGACACCTCAGACTATCTCCCCACCTCTGGCTTTGTACTGCGGCTCCCACCTTATGTCTGATGCGAGACCTTGCACAACTTCCCGCCAGGACACAACTTCCAGCATCCTTACCCCAGCCTCTCTCGCCAAAGCAAGAGGGCACAGGGGCCCAGGCATGGGAGGAGCTCAGTGGACATGAGCCTGGTATATAGTTTTAGCTCCAGAAAAGGTCCATCCCATAGAGAGGAAGACAAACCATGAGAGACTCCTAACTCTGGGACACAAAGTTTTGCAGAAGGGGAAGTGGATGGGGGGATGGGGTAACTGGGTGATAGGCACTAAGGAGGGCACATGGTGAGATGATCCCTGGGAGTTATACTATATGTTGGCAAATTGAATTTAAATAAAATATTTTAAAAATACAATAATAAAAAAATAACCTCTTATTCCCTAGTGGGACATAGTTTGGGTTACCACCTGAATCTGTGCTCCCCAACTGCAATTCTAAGACCTCAAATAAATGCTTTTGTTAAAAAAAAGAAAAAGAAAAAGGTCCATCCCAGATCGAGTCAAGTGTCTCTTCAAACAGGTACCCCTCAAATGAAGGAGAAAGGGTTCTGGGGGAGAGGGGGCAAGTTTCCCCAAGAAAGCATGAGGCCTCAGGTGCACTGACTTACTACCGCATGCAGCTAAGGGAGGTACAGTGGAGAACTTATATGGTATTTAACAGCAAAGGCTGGAGCAAATTCCATCCTCCTGAAGAGCAAGCCATGGAGGGAGTACAGGAGCAGGGAGGAAGAAAGAAGGAAAAAGAAGGAAACAGGACATGCTTTGAAAAATAGAAACGTCTTATTCCAAATGCTGAAAGGGGTAAGATTACCTTGTGTGCTGCAGCCAGCCATGGCATCTGGGTCCCCGGGGCTGGACTCGGTCGCCTGTTGATCTACGCTCGGAAGCTGCAGCAAGAAACAAGGCATCAGGTAGGTCATCTGCAGTTTGGAGGGGACCTCACGACAGCCTCCAGAAATCAAGGCTGACTTGAGAGTGCATCTTCTAGGAAGATCTAAATGACATGTACGTACATTTCTGCTCTTCTCCCCGAAATTTATGGGGTCAGACAATGAGGATGCCAAAGCCAAAGGACCACTGCCAGGGCCAAAGCCCATCTCTCTGCCCTCCTGAAAGCAGAGTGCTGAGCATTCCCTGGGAGCTCAGCAGGGCCAGGCGCCAGCCACCCTGACCCCACTCACCTTCTACTTCCAGGGGCACTGTTTGGGACAAAGGGCATACAGGACTCTCCAGAGTCACTCTAAGAGGCAGGATAGCCCCTGGCCTCACTTGTAACCCTCTCCTCTCAGCCGCTCTCCTCTCTGCCTCCATACCAGGAAGAAAAAAGCCACAGGGGACAGCCATGAGACCTGTAATGCTTTGGGCCAGCACAGCCTGGACGCAGGTTGGACATTTAACAAACAATCTTAGTTTCGGTGAGCTCCCAGACTACACCTGGAGTTGGCATTTGCTCCTCCTAACCTTTTGTTTTCAGCAGATGGAATCAAGGGGTTGCTTCCAAGGTTGCCCTCCCTGCCTGAGCTTGGGCTCCGAGTCCAGGTCCACTTGGGCCATGTGCTGCATTGTGTGGGCCCCATGGTTCAGGACACACTGTCCTGCTCTGAGGGAGTGGGTGGCTGTGCAGCTTGCATTGTGTTTGAGTCATCATGCTCTTGCAGATTTCTTCTTGAATGGATCATTCTGCCCAGAGAGGCCTTCTCTAAAGGGCAGGGATGGGGCACCTCTGCTCTCCTGCCCTGTCTTTGCCTGCCCATCCTCTGCTCGCATCCTCAGTTCCCACCCTGGGTGACCACATCTGCTCCATTGCTACTGCTAGGGGGACAGTGGCCCCAAATAGACCATGTGCTTCAATGTTATGAACACCGTACAAGTGTGTTCCTGTGCTACCTCAAAAAATGATTTCTGGATGCTTGTGTTATTTCAGAATTGCTCTGGGGACCTACTTGCAAATAATGAGCTCTGGGGGAGGCCTGGGAAGGTGAGATGGGCCCCTGCAGCTTGGTCCAATTCTAGCTCATGTAATTACATTCCTGCCTCCCTTGTCTCCTGCCACTTCAATCAGATAGTGAACGTTTTTTCTCTCCTCTTTCAACCAGGCTGGAGCTGTGGCAGGTGCTAGGCTGCAGCCCCCTCACCAACACCAAGAAGAGGAAGCGTGCCCTGGGCGGGGACCTGCAGCCAGGTTTGGCGGGCAAGAACTGCACCTGTGGTGAAGACCCATAGCCACCTAACTGTTCCCTTTGATCCCACTTATGTGTGATATTGCACACACCGTGTTCCCTCCTCAGCACGCCCATCCTGCTGGAGGGGGTGGGGAAATCGGGGGAGGGGGAATCACGTGGCTACCAATGCACACCTGCTTTTTCACAGAAGTCGCTATATGCCTACAAATGATGTTGGACATCTCTGTTGAGAATATTCTAAATCACACACAAAAAGAACAATGCCCTCAAGGTTCATTTCCTTCCATGCTCCGTCCTCTTAAATTTTTATTTATTTTTATTTTTTTTATTTTGCAGGGATGGGTTGTCAGTTGGACACTCAAGGTCCAAAGAAGCGCTGCTGGTAATAAAGAAATATAAATAAAACAAGAAAAATAAAAGGCCCAGTGGGACAAGGTCGGGAGGAAATTGGATTCATTTCATATTTTGCAGAAGCGGCACTGGCTTCCCTCTGGCTCCTGGTCAAATCTGGTTTTGAGAGGAGATGGCTCCTGGCAGCATATCTATCATGTCTTGTAAGCGGGGTGTCAAGGGTTTAATTTGAATTTGGCCCTCCTCGATGGCCAAGGCCACCTTGCCACACGAAAGCCGCAGAGGTAATAGCTGTGCAGTTCACACGGCATTTTCCATTAAATATAAAGGCAGCGGAGAAGGGGGAGAAGAAATATATTTATAGCACAGAATTTTAGTTGAAATTTGAATTTAGCAACAAAGGCTTACAACATAGCTCTTGCAGGAGAGGGCCACTGAGAGGTGAGGCTGTGCGTGTGGCTTCACATGGGACACTCAGAGAGGCTGCATTTACTTATTCCCAGACACACTATGTTGACCAGTTGTTGGAATTAAAGAAGTCAGTTTGGGGGGCACCTGGGTGGCTCAGTTAGTTAAGCATAAGACTCTTGATTTCACCTCAGGTCATGATCTCGGGGTCATGAGATCGAGCTCTGCTTTGGGCTCCGTGCTGGGTGTGGAGCCTGCTGATGATTCTCTCTCTCTTCCTCTCTCTCTCTCTGCCTCTCCCCTCCAGCTCATCCCTTTCTCTCTCCCTCTCATAAATAAAAAATTAAAAAGTCAGTTGGAATTTTGGCAAATAAGCTAAGTCTCCTCACCTCCCTTTCTTTTAGGAAGCTCTATAGCTAAGACACTCGCATGCAAATTCTGCCTACTACTATTTCTGGAGTAAATTTCCCACTCCTGGGTTGGGTCAACCAGGTAGTGTCAGAGTTATAAAAAGCTGTTCTTTGGGGGCAACTGTCTGCAATCACAGAAAATGTGAATTAAGATTTTAGGCTAGTTTCTCAAGGCAATCTTCAGAGCAGCTTCGCTTTGCAGATGTTTAAGTGTAAAAATAATTGCATTCAAAACTATAAATTCTAACTTTTAGGACCTGTGGTTGGCTGTACCTTGGCCACCTCCAGTGCCTTTCTCACAATTTCTAGTCCCGCATCTCGGGTTTCCCTCCTGCCTGCCAGACGGCCACCAAATTAAAATTCCTAAAGCACCACTGGATCACATCAACTCCAAATGCCAACGTCTTCAAAGGCACTGCTAGGGTCTGACATCCAAGGTCATAAAATCTGTACCCAAATCATTTCAGTGAACATCCTTCATTACCTTACGTTCCCCAACCAGGCTCCATGTTGACCCATCACCGTGTCTTTGCCGAGGCTGTACTGTGATGACCTTGCCTGATATTCACATGCCCAATCCCGCTCCACCTGTCAAGGCTGGTTCTTTCCCTGAAGCCGGGAGAAGTTTCTTAGAGTTTGTCCCGTCATCATGCCAAACTGTTAGTTCAGGATGAGGAGGGGATCCTGTTCAGCTCATGGTTCTGTATCCCACAGATCATGGCACAGTCTTTTGTGATCCCAGGAATGCAAGTCCCATCATCCATGTAGGAATATCAAACTGGCAAAATCGCAGGAACTTTCCTGCTATAGAAAGGAAGGCACTTCGTTTCGTCTTGTCCTGCAGTTGTAGTCTTAAGCCATGGGAAAGAAAAGGATATTGCAAACGAAGTCAGAATGCAACATGCATGTGGCCAATCCAGGAGAGCGAATGGGTCAAAAGCAATGTGCTGAGCCAAGGGGTGCTTTTCCTTCCTGCATAAAAAAATCCCTCCCAGATGCACGGCCTCCTGCCCCTGTACAAGGCCTGCATAATGCACATTCTGCTTTTCTGTCTTCCTCTCTTTATCCAGACCTGTACTGAGAGGCGATTTCCATGACATTTGTCCATAAGGGGAAGTAATTAACCCCCCGGACCCCCTGGGAGAGAGGATGGTGCTGTAAAGCGGGGGAAGCTCCTTGCTGTCCTCAGATGGGAGGGCTGCCCCAGAGGAGGGGGCAGCTGGCCAGCGCAGCCTTCCCTCTGTGCACGGGAATGAGTTTCATTGACTTCCAGACTTCCAGAGGTGTCTGTGGAATTGAAAAGTGCTGCCAGACCACGGGGTCCAAGAGAATGGGCCTCCCCTGGAGGGGAGGATGGCAGTGGCCCCTGAATCACCAGATCCTCCTCCCCCCCAGGAGGGCCAGCCCAGAGAAGGGCCATGCAGACACACATTGCTCCCGCAGATGGTGCTACACAAGGTGCTTGTAAGCTGGCGGTTTCTGAGTCAACGCACTAGGAGACAGGCCTTCCTCCTCCCTGATGATTTTATCATTAAAATGATGTGAAAGAAATCTCCATTTAAAGAGTTCTCAATAGTTCTGGAGAACGGTGTCATATGAGACCCAGTATTATCCTCCCACATACAGACGGTCCCCAACGTACGATGGCTCGACTTAGGATTTTTCAATTTTACGATGGTGCAAATGCGGTTAACACATTCATTACAAAGAAACTGTAGGTTGAATTTTGACTGTTAATTTTTTTCCCCCAGGCTAGCAATCTGGGGCAAGATCCTTTCCTGTGATGCTGGGCAGAGGCGGGGCCCCAATTCCCTTTCAGCCACTCAGTCACCAGGGTAAACAACCACAGAACTCACAACTATTTTGTACCATAACCATCCTGTTCCTCACTTCCAGGACAGTGTTCAAGAAATTACATGAGATGGCCAACACTTTATTGTAAAATAGGCTTTGTATGAGCTGGTTGTGCTCAACTGTAGGCTAAAGTAAGTGTTCTGAGCACATGTCAGGAGGGCTGGGATAAGCTATGATGCTCGGTAGGTTAGGGGTATTAAGGATATCTTCAAATCATGTGGGTTTCTCAGGTTATAACCCCATCATAAGTCAAGGAAGAATTGTATTCTATGCTCCAGAGAAAAAAGAGTAAACCAGCAATAAAACACTCATCAATATCCTTCTGGTGT
The DNA here is from genome assembly GCA_017311455.1 of Otocyon megalotis megalotis. Lineage (NCBI taxonomy): Eukaryota > Metazoa > Chordata > Mammalia > Carnivora > Canidae > Otocyon > Otocyon megalotis. The sequence continues at coordinate 67,692 of JAEUCK010007387.1, read as the reverse complement.
GAAAGTGTGGGGTGGTGCATCAAACGTCACACCCAAATCCAGAGGCCACTTTCCAGGACCTGGGGTCCTTGACAGGATGGAGAAGGACGTTCCACAATCTCATCATTAAGACTGCTGTTGGGGGGTTCTCGCCATCAAGATCCAGAAGCAAAGGGCTCTGAGAAGTCCTGCTGCTCTCCATAGAGTAGTGGGCACATAATCACTCATCCTTCCGTGGCATTCTCTCTGCTGGAAATGGGAGTAACAACTCACAAAAGGGAGGATGGAGAGGCAGGCCCAGGTTGGCCCCCAGCATGGATCTGGAATTCTGATGGCCTCTAGCAGCAGGTGGAAGGGTGAGAGCAGAGCTCCTTCTTCTTCCCAAGGCAGCCGTGGAGAAGCACACCTCTGTGGGCTTGCTAGGGGTCTCCAGGCCTGTCTACTGCCCTGCCTGGTGCCCCTGCTGGTTACAGGGCAGAGCTGACCATCTGATGCTCGGTCAGCCTTCCCCTCCTACCTTCGATAGGCTTCCCTCCCTGGGGATAGGCTGGTCCCATCCTCTGGGTCCTTCCACATCTCCTTGGTAAGCCCTCATGCCCTAAGGCCAATGTCCTTCTAACTATCTCCTAACTTCTCTCCTCCTTGCCAAAGGTCTCACAAGAATTCCCAAAGTGTCTCCCCAGAAGAGCAGCATAGCAGCAGAGCTGGGACTTGGTAGGAAGGCAAATTCTTTACAGGATTCTCCTTCCCAATCCTGACTCAGAAACTCTGGGGGTGGGCTCAGCCATCTGCATTTGATTGACAAGCCTGGGAGGCCCTCTGGAGTCCAAAAACTACCAGCCCACACCCTTGCTACACCTCGTGGCCCACCCCCTCCTCTAGCCAGTGCCAGCACCTGCTCCACTGCCCCACTGCAGCTGCTCCTGCTGAAGCTGAAGGAATGCTGCTTTCACCGGCATTCTCTGGATGGCGAGCCAGAGGGACCCGGGTCAGCCCTCCACAGCCTCTGGGCACCACCTGACCCGTCTCTTCCTTCCTGAAGCACTGTGTCTGTGAGTCCAGGCCCTCGAGGACCCCTTCTGTGCCCTATTGACTCTGCAGCCTGTCCTGTTCCTCGAGCACTCAAAGTATTGTCATTCTGTAGTGTCTCCCACCCCTTCCTGGTTCCCTGGAATTCAGTGACCGCCTCTGTGGCCAACCCGGAGCTCTCCAAGGCCACAAGCTAGAGATCCGATTACCCTGTGGACACCTGCTTGGGAGGTCCTGATGACCCCTGAATCCAACGAGCTGCCTTGAGCAGCTCACCCTCTACCCACACGTCACATTCATGTCAGACATCCTGAGCAGCTTTCTGTTTTGAGGACACGCATGCTGTGCTGCCCCTCCTTCTGAGCCTTGCCACCTGCCACAACCCGCTCAGCCTGAGCCCTCAGCTCACAGAGGCTCCCTGGACCCCCCAAGTATGAATTGGATGCCCCTGCCCAGTGCCCCCCAGCAGGACAGAGGGCTCCCTCAGAGTCCTTATGACTCTCTTTACAGGACACAGTTTTCATTGGTAATACTGATTTGAATTACTTTTATCATTAAGAGGAAAATAAATCACTTCAGAATGGCAGAACTCTTCACTCAGCTTTTTACGAAATTCAAGAGAAATCCAATTACTGTGCGTTTGAAAACGAGATTTTGCAGGCATGCCTCTCGCTAATAAATCCCCCCAACCCCCGGACCGGCAGCTCCCATGCATCTGTTTCTACTGTGGGCAGAAAAAAGGTCAAGAGTCCCTGGCCGAGTCCCGCTCTGCTGTCTGCAGCCTAATGAGCTGGTCCAGGACGCTCCAGGGCAAGAGCAGGAGAGAAGGCCCTTGACCGTTGCCTGTGCAAGGGTGAGCAGTCCCACCCAGGTGACCCTCAAGGACAATCCTTCTTGCAACAAATGTGTGGCCAACATCTTGCTGGGCCTAGAGGTAGGCACATCTTGCCTTCTCTTCCAGTCTCACAACCATCTAGCCTGCAGAATGTCATCTCCCTTGGGGATGCGATCATCTTCAGAGGCTTGCGGACGCTAAGTCTGATCAGCCATCATGCAAAAGTTTCTCCACCCACAGACGTCCCTGTGGGCCAGGAGCTCCTGAGTGGGTGGCTCGGGAAAGGATGGGCACGTCTCCTGGCCTTCTCACTCACCACGTGGGCCCAGGATGTCAGAGGACATTAGAAGGTCTATGCCAAGTCTGAGGCCTACACCCCTTCCTGGCAGGTGGCTCAGGGTGCGCTGAGAAGTCCCAAGGTATGTGGGTGCAGACAGGCTCCGGAGAGTGCTGTGATGCCCTTCAGTTGCTCCTGGTCCTGGTCTTGCCTACTCTCTCCTCTGCCCCGCGCTCAGATCTCAGAACTTGCTGCAGCCTTTGCCTTGGCAGGATTTCTCAGTTCCCTAAATGTGCCCCTTCTCTGCTTATCTGCTGTGCTCCTCACATGCACCCCCAACCCAGTGGCCTTCCCACAGCCAGTCCTGCACTCGGGTGCTGTGTGAACTTTTCAGTGTTGCTATCTCTCTGCCCTGGCTAGTGGCCTTCGATATGCCAGAGTGACAACTGTGATGATAACGGTCACGATGACAATGGTACCATAAAAGGGGCAACTGACTTTTGCTAAAACCTGCTCTGTGTCAAGTGCTGTGCTGGATCCATTGCTATGTGCTTGGTACTATTATGATCCCCTTTTTACAGACGAGGAAACTGAGATCTGCCAACACATCCCCAGCACATGCCCACTGTGGGTCAGGAACCCCAAGGTGGTGGGAGGGCTTGGCTCCCCCGGCTCAGAGAAGGCCTACTACACCCACCTGATGGCTCTGGCACCAGGCCTACAGCTGCCAGGCATCAGGCAGGACTAGGGATCCTGGACTGGTATCTCACCTCCCCTGTGGACAATGACAGAGGCACGGAGCTGAAATAGGCCGGGGTGCCCTGGGTATGTGGTTCACGGCCTGAGCTCTATCCCCAGGGTCTCTGCTCCCAGGTTTGAACCTGCACCAGCTCCTTCTGCACTGTGTCCCCAGATATACCACCAGCCGGTGTGAGGCTCAGGCGCATCTGAAAGGAGCTGCGGGGGAACAGCACAAATATTGGGTTGGCATCCTTAGGCCTGGGGTGGGATTTCTGCAGGTTCTACTCTCTGAGCCTGCTGCCTCCTGTCCACAAAACCACAGACAGAAATATAAATGCAAGGAGTGGGCCTTATTATAGGGCAGTGGCTTGTCTGGGGCTGAGGTCTCACCTGGCTGGCGGTGGTCGGGCCCACCACGGCCTCGTAGGGCGGGGGGAGCTCGGCAGGATAGAGCAGGCCGGGGCTGTTGATGGCAACATCATACAAAGTGCTGAATGGAGAGGGAGCAAAGTCCAAGTGGAGGCCCCTGAAAAGGCAGAACCATGACACTGTCGCTCCCGGGAGAAGGAGCCTGAACTGCTGACATTTCTCTTAAAAGCGATCAGACCATCACTCGTCAGGGTTTCCCCTGGTCAAATACTCATTGTGTTTTTGAAATAAAAGGCTCATTCGCTAGGCAGTTTTACCTTTTGGCTTTTTCGTTTTGTTTTGTTTCTCCTTTTTTCCTGGAGAGATACTGACATTTTCAATAAACTCTCTGGCCCTGTCTATTAAAATTAAAATAATCATAGAGCCGATTAAATGTTTAATTAAATTTTACAGGTCATATTAATGACCATAACTCAATGGCACTTTTGCATTTCAAGAGAACATAACAGAGCTGCTCTTGTCGGGCTAGTTTTGCTTTTTGTGTTTTTTCTCACTGCAGTGAGAGCCAGAGAAACGCTCTCTCTCTAAGCCAGCGCTCTCTCGCCGGGCACCGTTCATGCTCTACTCTCTAATCAGACACGCCTTTCAGATGTCCCCTCTCCTCGGCTCAACTGCCCCAGTGCAAACAAGCACGGCTGTCGCCAATTCCACATCCTGGACTGCTTCTACCTTCCTTGCGTCCCCGAGGGTCGCTGCCACCATCAGCGGCAAGACCCACCTGTGGGCCTCAGCGGTGGGCGTGCAGGTGTACTCTGGCGGGTAATAGGGCGGAGGTGGGAGCGGGGGGATGAACTCATCGAAATCCAGGGTCTGGTGGAGCACGGTGCCATGGGGGGTCACGCAGGCCGGGCTGGCGGAATGCGCCCTTTGCGGAAGGAACTAGAAAACAGAGAGATCCAGAGTTATTCGGGATATCTTGTGTGGCTTGTGTCTAATTAAGCTGATTACACATAAGCTTTAACGGTCTGTTCAGAACTTATGTAATTTAAACCATCGGGCTATGACGGCGAAACACACACTTCAAAATGATGGCTCCATGAGGAATGCCTCGCCCCCAAACTCCTTCGTTAGGCTTTGTTTCTTGCACTGCTACACAGAATGCCTCCGTTCTCAGGAGAAAGACAGTCTGGGGAGTCTTTAATTCTATTCCCACCCTGAAATCTTTCTCTTTAGATTATACTACTCAAAGCCCATGGGTCAAAAGGGTGCCTGATATCCATAAATTCAGATAGCCCTTCCCAAAGTGCATTCGTGAGAAAACACCAGACCCTCCAGATGTTCATCTCCAACCCCCTGTCAAATTCCTACAGTGAAAGAAATTTGGGAAATGCTACAGATCGTTCTCCCCTCTTGGAGCCCTATAACACATGTTAGTGTGTTAAAAGCCCTGAGAAGGTCTGTATTAAAAAAAAAAATCTGTTTAACCCATTCACAGAACATTTCTCAAATATTTCATTAGGGTCCCTTTGGACACATAGGACGAATGAATACTTCTCAATCCTAGGATTCATAAACTTGGTAAAATACTTTTCCCTCAGGAAAAGAAACCATGAGCTCCAGAACATTCTGGGGGCAACCTTAAAGCCAAGATGCTGCTTGAGCAAACAGGCAAAATCGCTTAAACAAAAAGAACCCCACCTCTGCCTAGTTTTCCATTTCTGCCCATGGGAAGCACTGGCCAATAACTTCCCATCCTCTGGTCACTGCTCCCCAGAGGTTACCTGTGGCATGGAGATGTCTGAGCCATTCCTCTATTTCCAATTAATACCTCACTGTGGGTGCCTGCCGGTGCAGGAAGACTCTGTGCTACTTAAACGCTGGGACCTCCCACCGCATGGAGGGTGAGGGATGGGTGTGACAATCAACTATACATGGCCGAGCAAGGACAATTCCGCTAGTAAACAAGCTCTCCAAGCACTGTGCAGGGATCTGGAGTCGACAAAGGGTTAATGAAGATGACTCTTGAACGGTCTGAAAATTGGTAGGATTTCAACAGGTGGGCTTACAAGAAGGTACGCCAGGCTCAAGAAGAACAGGTGAGCTGATGAAACGTGTTTAAGAAAAGCAAATTTATATAAGACTCTAGAAGTTAATTCTTAATTCTGGAGGCACTGGGGAGCCAGGGAGGGTGCTAGAGCCAGGGAGTAGCACTATGAAAGCTGCATGGTAGGACGTGCCTTCTGGCAGCAGTGGGTAGGGTGGTCTGGACTTGATAAGAGTCTGGGTTGGTAGGACATTTTTGCACAAGCATGGGTGAGGTCATGATCATGAATGTGATCAAATGCCATGAATTTATCATGCTCTGGATTAACGGAGAAAGAATAGTGACTGTGTCTACACACATAACACATCGGACTGAAATTGTCTCTTCTGGGCTTTCTTAGCACACAGAGCACGTTCCTTGCCTTTTCAGCAGGCCTGAGCCATGGCTTTGTTTAATTATGTGAAACAGAGGTGAGTCAGTGGCTATGAGCTGAATGTGTGTCTATTGTCCTCTGCCTGGGAAAGCTGTCGGCCCTGATGCTTATTGCCCAAAGCAGAGCAGTTAGGACAAGGCCAAATGTCCTTGAGATCTAATAGGGACATATTTTGAATTAGTCTCTATCAGAAATTAGAAAAATCAATAGCACACTCAAGCATGAAATGCAAAAGCCAAAATGCTTTCCTATTACACATACAATTCCACCAGGAATGGGAATAACAAGCATTTTCAAGGAGAGAGGTGTGGCGCTCCAGATGATCCTGTTAGCAGGTTTAAATTTGTAGATGCTGCCACACACCAGAGGTTTTTTAAGGGCTAAATGACAGGTTTAACCACTTCTGCTCTAAACTCCAGATCACCTTTCCAGTGGTGTGTTGGCTCCATCTTTGGGGAAGCAACTCAAGATTCAGCTTGCTGCAAACTGTCCTATTCACCTAGGTTCCTCAGCCTTCCCAGGCGGAAGCCTGCAAGTGACACTTGACATACCCCCCCCCCCCATCAATATCTCTCTAATGAGGTGGGGTCTGTCTCTAAGCCCAAGGTCACTGCTCGAATGGCTCTGAGATGCTAGGGCTGGAAGTCTGCAAAGCACGTGGCCCAGACTCCCGGGTCACTTGGTTCCCTGTTGGGCTCTGCCACCAGGGGGCGTTAGAGGGAGCCTGGAAGAAGAGAGCTCCTGTTCTCCACTCCTACCCCTGTGTTCTACCCTAAGGGGTGGAAGCTGCCTCCATGGATGCTCATCCTGTGTATGATCCCTCTTCCTGGATGTTCCCCACCTCCCTTTCACCTGGCAACCTCCTAGTCATCCTTCAGGAGCTGGCAGGAATGCCCCCGGCCAGCCCACCCACCACACACTTCATGCTCTCACATCTGCAAGGAAGTGGCCAGACACAATAAGCCTGCATCGGGCTGTTGTGGGTGGAAAATTGGCTCTGAATTGTCACTTCTTTCCCAGGTGGGTCACCTGCAACTGCCCTGGTTGTCCCCGTGGAGTGGAGTGGTGCTGGTACCTGGCTGAGGTGCCCACACACCTGATGCATGCTGCCCAGCGCTTGTCATCCACAATCGAGAAGTGCTTTAGCCCCTCCTCATCTGTCTACTCTGCAGAGGGAACCCCAACGTGGGCGTGCGCTGTCCCTCCAGGTGCACTGGAACCAGGGTGGAGGGCTGGGGTACCACCTGGCCTAGGGCATCTTCCCAAGGCCCATCAATAGAGACCCTAAAATTTGGTTCCATAAGAACAGCCTGGGGTCTGCTGAGGGTGCGAGGAGGTGAGTGGGCTTGGGTGACCCTGGCTGACCACTGAGGGCCCATGAGACTGATCACATTTCTGGTCCCTTTGAGTCTCGATCCTCCTCCCTGACCCCACCTGGCCTGACAGGTCACACTGGGAAACACCACTTCTCAGTCAGAGACCCAGATGGCAGACTTGTGTGGCTTAAACAAAGGACCAGATCACTGGTATGAGCTCTGCAGCCCTAATACCTCCATCTCCTGCCACAGGGGCTGGTGGGGGAGTAAGGGATGGAGGGCAGGACAAGGGGCTAGAATTTCCAGGAACTCTTTTGGGTTCTGGGCTGCTTTTTCTCCTCTGGGCAGGCCTGCCAGCCTCCTTTTACATCCCTCCCCAGGCTCCCGACCAGCCCCTCACACCCTCCGGCTTCCCTACCACACTCTGGCTACTGAATGATCGCCCACATCTTTGAGATTTCCCATAAGGACTAAGAAATACAGGGCAATAGCCCTCTTCCCGAGACTTGGCAGAAATACTCTAATATTACTACAAAGTTTTCTTAATCGACTTTTCATCGCCAACCGACCAGATGAGCTGGGTTTCCCCTCCCAGTACAGACCCTGCAGTCCTGCCTGCCCGAGGCACACTGCTGCTCTCTGGTCCTGCCAGGACGCCAGGCATGCCAGGTGCCTTCCCTGTCTACGCGGGGCACAGGGGTGCATTCCCGAACAGCTAAAGGCCAGTTTAATTACTGCTGTAATTCATCATGACATGAATGCAGGCGAGAGAACTTGCTTGTTCTATGAGAACCCAGTCGAATGCTTTGGAAAGACTTGACAAAGGACAGCCACTGAGCAGAATGTGCTGCCAAGCTGGGTCCTGGCCAGGCAACTATAAGGGAGTGGACAAGAGTCATAAAACATCCAGGGGAGACCTGCATTCTGCTCACTTTGCAGGTCTCTCGCTCCAATTTAAAGGAACTGAATCTGGAAATCACAGATGGTGCAACTTTTATGAAGTTTATACAAGAAATACAACTTGAAACACCAAGACATAGACCCACAATTGAACAGAAGATCTTGGCCCCAAATCAAAACCCTGGTGGACAGAGGCTCATCTGCATATTTAAAGTCAAAATGTTTGCAGCATATTCGTTTCACTGTTAGGACTGTGTGCTGTAACTAGCCTTTAAGATATAGGGGGCGCCTGGGTGGATTGGTCAGTTAAGCAGTTAAGATTGGTCAATCTAACTCTTGATTTCGGCTCAGGGTGGTGAGATCCAGCCATGAGTCAAGTTCCACATTCAGTGTGGGTCTGCTTGAGAGTCTCTCTTTCCTCCTTTCCCTCTGCCACCCCCCCTAAAAATAAATAAATAAAATCTAAAAAAAAAAAAAAAGATTAATCTGACGCTTAGTTCTAGTCTGATAGATAAGTAGCACCTACTACGCAGAGATGTTTCTGTTAAACCCAGACCTCAAGGAAGATCACTGTGGGTCCAAGGAGGACCAGTCTCTGTGGGGCACTGGGGTGAGCTGGAGAGGTGAAAATACTGGTAAATCTGAGTGATTCTGGGAATTCCAGAGGGTGGTGTTACAACCACCCTTGACCCTTTGCTAGTTCCATGGGCAAAGACCACAGCAAGCATGTCTGGGAAAGGCATGGCACTCTGCACTTTCTGGAGGCATTCTGCTTTACAGGGCATATGACTAGTGTTGAGAACATAAATGACAATAATAAAAGATGAAGTTCACAAGCAAGTGCCTAATGGAGGCACATGTAATAGCATATGATGTCCCTTAAAGTGGCTGGCAATAAAGTTCATGAGGAGGAAAGAGCTACATGAAAAAATGGGAAAAATGAAATTACGCTCAAGGAATAAAACTAAAAATGTGAGATTAGAGACACAGAGGTAAAAGCTTTCTCCACGAAACTATCAATAAACGGAATTTTATAATCAGTTGCCTTTTGCCACTATTTCCCAAACACATTAGAGTACTTCAGCCTTATAAATTCTGATTCTAGACATCAAACTTTGCATCTCATGTATACATGCATTCATGATATAAGTTCCAAAAATGGTTAATTATCCCAAGATGTGAATCCCCAGAAATAAGGAGGAATTATGGGTTCCCCTGGAGCCAGGTTAAGGCCCTTACTGTGAGTCAGTCTGCTGTCTGGAGTGCCTCGTAGCCTTTGGTGCCTAAACGACAATCATGAGAATTATCTTGCTTCCCGTTTCTGTTTTTGGAGCAGAGCTGGAACTTAATGGTACTTGTGAAACAACATGTATGCAGACACCTCCTATATTTTTAAAAAGTTGTATCCCAATCCCTACTAATTGTCTCACTCACATCAAAAGTGACAGCAATATATCTAGGGACCCCTTTTCACCGAATCTTTCCAAAGCACTTTTTTTTTTTTTGGTTAAGCAATGATCTTTTTTGCACTCACATTTCATTGGCTTATGTAGCACTACAGTATGTACTCACAAGCCAAATACCACTGGCCTAGACTGGTTTGGGGACAGCTACAATTGTCCCTTGGAAAACTTGTGACCCAACTGCTGGGAGCAGAGCTGGCATGTGGGTGAACCCCAGAAGCTGCCAGTGGATGGCTGTGCCATGAGGAGTGGGCAGGGCACATTATGGGTGGGATAGAGAACTGTGGCCACTGAGCCAGTGGGTTTAGCATAAGTAGACCAAGAGAGCTAGGACTGTACGTGCAAGGAGCTTCTGGTAGCACCATCTGCACAGGCCTAAACAAAACCAAAATCAAAACCAAGAAACAACTCAAGTACCCACACATAGAGAAGTGGCCAATTGATTGACATTACATCCATGGTACAGATCAATGTTGACATGAAGACATTTCTGTGTATATTGACATAGAGGATGTCTGTGATAGTTTCAGGTTATAAAGTCAAGTTTCTGAGTGATATGAATGGTGTGATTCCATGTAGTTAAAAGGAAGACAACAAGGGGCAGCTGGGTGGCTCAGTAATTTAAGCATCTGCCTTTGGCTCAGATCATGATCCCGGGGTCCTGGGATGGAGCCCTGTGTTAGCTCCTAACTCAGCCCTGTGTTGGCTCCTAACTCAGCAGGGAGTCTGCTTCTTCCTTCCCCCTTGCTTGTGCTCATGCTGTCTCTCCCAAATAAATTAATATTTAAAAACAATAAAAGGAAGACATAAGGGAAGAATGGAGGGAAGGAGGGACAAGGAAGATAGACTATTTGTTTATGTTAATATAAACCTAAGAAATCAAGAAAGAAATAGAAGGATTCGCTGTAAACTTTCCTCAGGAGTATGAGGTGGGAGAAGGTAAGTTATTAACTTTGTCTTTATATATCTCTCTATTTTTCTTGTTTCAGTGATCATATATTACTTCTTTAATTAAGCAGTCTAATGAAGTGAAGTCAGAAAATTAAAGTCAAGTCAAATTAAAGCTGGAAAAAGAGAAGACTTTTCTAAAAAATTAAAAACAACTTGTGAGGCATGCTCATGAATAACTCAATTCCAGGTTCCATCCCTCAGGTCGAACCATAAGCCCCTGGGCCTCCCCTCTTTTCCTTTTTCCCAGATGCGGCCTGTGTGGCCAGCCTTGCCCAGCCTCTGACCCATGTGGTAAAAGCCAACCTCCTCCATGTGGCCAGCAGGGTTTTTCAAAGCCCATGCACATGTACTATGTGATTCCTCCCTCAGCGGCCCCATGAGGACAGCAAAGTATGAACAGTCTTACACAGAGCAGAGAAAACTGGGATAAATAGGCAGTGACATGCCCCAAGGTCACTCACTGGTCCCACAAGGCACCATGGTCATGTGCCACTAGTTCCCTTTTGACTCCCCGGAGATGCTGCAGGTCAGCGGCACAGCCAGGGACTCAGAAGGAGAGCAGAGCCTTGTCTGGTCCCGTAACCCCTGGTAGCAAAGGGAAAAGGACTCACCAGCAGGGATTTAACAAATTTCTACTTCCACACTAGGGGCTAGAAGCAAACTTACCCCTGAATACCCAGCAAGAGAAAAACCAGAGGTCCTGTGTTCATTATGACAAGACCTCACTTCCCTATGGTGTTTTATAGTTGACAGTAGATCAAGGACCATGGCACTCATGGTCATGGCTGCAGGAGATTCCCAATAACAAACCAATACTCCCCCCGCATTTAAGAGTCAAACAGGTCACAGTTCTTGAATGTTCACCAGGCATGCCATTAGGTCCTCTTTGGAGGTGAGGAAACCAAGGCTCCAATAGGTTTGGTGACACATCTAGAGTCACTTGCTTCATATGCAGAAGAGGTGGAACTCTGACCCAGACGTGGCTGATTCCAGGCCCACTCAGGTGCCACATGGTGGAATGACAGCATGACCCTGCATTGATGTTATTGCTGTATATGCCGTCACAGCCACCGTACACCTGATTTGGATTTAGTTGGTAATTTTCACTCTAATGCTTCAAACCAGGGAAGGCAAACTTTTACACTGATAGCCCTTTGGTTCTGTTAGTTTGGTCAAATTGGTGTTGTATTTACAAATCAATAGTAAAATGTGCGGAGGTGAGTAGAACCCCACGGTACTTAACCTTTCCTTTATACAACACACCAGAGAAAATCACCAACATGAGGCCTCGGTGAACGAGGCCAAAAGTTCATCACAGCTGAATAACTGTTTAATTAGATCCCTTTCAGAAAACTGCCACCTCTCAGAAAGGTCAGCCCGGCTGTGACAGCTGTGTAGCTATACACTGGGACAAAGAGGCGGACGTTGCATATGATTAGAACCAATGAATTTTTAACATCTTGGTAATGATGCTCTCTGGCCCTGTAACTTGATGAACTGATGTACTGCCATGGGGTGGATAAGAAAGAGCAAATAAAACAGCCTACTACAAGAATAACTTGCTTTTTCTTTTATGAGATGCCTAAGACACTGAGAGGGAAGCAGGGTAGGTCTTTTTTTTTTTAAGATTTTATTTATTTATTCATAGAGATGCAGGGAGAGAAAGAGAGGCAGAGACACAGGCAGAGGGAGAAGCAGGCTCCACGCAGAGAGCCTGACGTGGGACTTGATCCTGGGTCTCCAGGATCACGCCCTGGGCTGCAGGCGGCGCTAAACCGCTGCGCCACTGGGGCTGCCCCAGGGTAGGTCTTGAAGAAGCAAAAAGAGAGAGACAGAGACAGAGACAGAGATGAAGACAGAGACAGACACACAGATGATTCTACCCTTAGCACCGGAGAAGATATCTTCCCATCAGTTTCTGGTTTTTGTAATGTTTTTAGTGGTAATATACTGTACAGTGGGCTGCGTTTCATTCACGTCCAAATAATGAAGAGCCTTCATTATTTATTAAGCATGTACTTAAAAATGTGTATTAATAAGTGTGTGAACCTTGGTTCTATTCTCATTTCTCCCCCGTGGGAGCAGCAGTTCTTGGACTGTAAGACCCTGGTGGGGGGTGGGGGGTAGTGTCAAATGATGGCCAGCTAGTGACTCCGCCACTAAATTATGAGCTCAGGGTTAATTAGCAAATCTAAAAAGCACAGATGAGCAGTTTTTCAATTTGAAAGGAACTCATTTTCTAAAAAACCTTCCTTTATTAAAAGAAAATTCTGCAGCTTGAGGAAGCACTTTGCTCTGGAGGTTCTGGGCCCATAGGGTGTCTAGGGCTATAGGACTGTTACTAAAATTACTCAAAGGCACACACAAGGGGCCATCCAGAGGACCAAGAGGGTGGAAGGACTCTGTTAACATGCAACTCCAATGATGCCTAAAAGAAATACATTAGTGGCACCAAATGTACAGGTTCTCAGCATGAGGTGACTGCCAAGCACCATGGACTCTCAGAGCCCATTACCCTTGGGACTTCTGGTTGGAAGCTACAAGTGTCTACTCTCCGTTGCTTTTTCTTTCTTTCTTTCTTTCTTTCTTTCTTTCTTTCTTTCTTTCTTTCTTTCTTCTTTCTTTCTTTCTTTCTTTCTTCTTTCAGATTATATTTACTCATGAAAGGCAGACACAGGCAGAGGGAGAAACAGGCTCTCTGCGGAGAGCCTGATGCTGGACTCAATCCCAGGAGCCCGGGATCATGACCTGAGCCAAAGGCAGATGATCAACCACTGAGCCACCCAAGTGCCCCCTCTCCATTGGTTTCAAAGTAGCTTGGGAAGGAAGGGGCCTACTTACCATCTGCAGGACATCGGAAGAGACCATCTGCATGCAGCACATGGCTGTGGCCAACGCGCACACGATGGTGGAGAGGACATTGAGGGCACACACGCTGAAGAGGAGATCCTGTGAGAGAAAAATGCAGCAGAATGTCACTCATCTGACAACATGGCAGATCCTTAGCATTTCCATCAAGGTCTGGAATGAGTGTGGCCAAATGCCATCCACTCCACATAGGTTTTTCTTTTGTAGCCTTTCGTTCATTTTTTTTTAAATAATCAAAACTGGCCTTTAACAGGGACACATTTGTTATCCTTCTACGGTGCTGATCAAACTATTCTTAGATACTAAATGATGTATTTCACACTTTCAATCACTACCAGGCACTCACTGTCTGAGAAAATCTTGAAATCATCAACATTTCAGTGGGTGGGCTATCTTTGGCAATTAAAATATAACTCAAAATTTTGAAGAGTTTAGTAAAATGCCAAGCTTTTTAATTAAACTTTAAAAAAAGATTTTATTTATTATTCATGAGAGACACACAGAGAGAGGCAGAGACATAGGCAGAGGGAGAAGCAGGTTCCCTTTCGGGAGCCTGATGTGGGACTCGATCCCAGGACCCTGGGATCACGACCTGAGCCAAAGGCAGATGATCAGCCACTGAGCAACCCAGACATCCCTTAATTAAACTTTTTACCTTGAAGTACCAATAGATTCACAGACAGGTGTAAGAAATAATACAGAGAAGTCCTGCCTACCCTTTGCTCAGTTTCCTCCATGGTAGCATCTTACAAAACTATAGTAAAATATCATGACCAGGACTGACAAGTAATGTAGTCAAGATCTAGAACATTTCTATCACCACAAGGATTCCCACCCCACAGTGACCTTTCAGAACACATGTACCTCTCTCCCCCTCCTTCAGCTCCATCTCTCATTCCCAAACCCTATTAACCGTTAGTCTGGTCTCCATTTTTATAATTTTGTCCTTTCAAGAATGGTACACGAGTGGAATCGTACAGCACATAACCTTTCAAAACTGGATTCTTTCACTCAGCATAATTCCATCAAGATTCATCCACTCTGTTCCATGTGATCATTCCTTTTTATTGTTGAGTAGTATTCCGTTGTGGATATACCACAGTTTGCTTACTAGGGCATCATGTGAGAAATATCTGTGTTGTTTTCAGTTTGGGGCTGTTACAAATAAAGCTGCCATGAATGTTTGTGGGCAGGTCTTTGTGTGAACCTAAGTTTTTACTTCCCTGGGAAAAATGTCCAACAGTACAATTGCTGGGTCAGATGGTAATTGAATGCTTAGTTTTGTAAGAAACTGCCAAATTGTTTTCCAGAGTGGCTGAATCATATTACTTTCCTACAGAAATGTATGAACGATCCAGTTTCTCTGTTTCCTTGCCCACATTTGGTATCACTATTTTTATTTTAGCCATTCTGATAAGTGTGCAATGATATACCATGTCTTTTTAATGGATGAATAATATCCCATTGTGTATATATACGCCACATCTTCTTTATCTATTCATCTGTCAGTGAAAATTGGGCTGCTTCCATAATTTGGCTATTGTAAATAATGCTGCTATAAACATAGGGATACATGTATCCCTCTGAATTAGTGTTTTACATTTTCTGGATAAATACCCAGTAGTGCAATTACTGGATCATTGGGGTAGTTCTATTTTTAACTTTTTGAGACACCCCCATACTGCTTTCCAGAGTGGCTGTGCCAGTTGGCATTCCTACCAAAAGTGCAAGAGGGTTCCTTTCTCTCCACATCCTCACCAGCATTTATTGTTTTTTGTGTTTTTGATTTTAGCCATTCTGACATGTGTGGGGTGGTATCTCACTGCAGTTTTGATTTGCTTGAAATGTATTTCTTAAATAATAATACTTGAAAGTTAAAATCCTCCTTGATCTGAGGCTACAGAACGGATGTTGTATTGATAGGCCTGAAAACAACATTAATTTCATTGTATGTCCATCAGAGTCAGTCTGTATTTTGAATCTTTGAAGCCAGGCATTGACTTTTCCTTTCCAGCTACAAACATCCTAGATGGATGGCATCTTCTTCCAAAATGAGGTTATTTTGCCGACATTGAAAATCTACCGTTGAGTGTAGCCACCTTCATTAACATAGATCTTCTGGATAACTAGTTGCAGCTTCTACATCAGCACTTGCCATTTCACCTTGCACTTTGATGTTATGGAGATGGCTCTTTCCCTTAAACCTCAAGAAGCAACTGCTACTAGCTTCAAACTTTCCTTCTGAGCTTCCTCCCTCTCTCAGCCTTTGTAGAACTGAAGAGAGATAGGGCCTTGCTTTGGATTAGGCTTTTGTTTAAGGGAATATTGTGGCTGGCTTGATCCTCTTTCCAGACCACTACACTTTCTCCCCATCAGCAATAAGATTCACTTTCTTAACATTCATGTATTTACTGGAATAGCATTTTTAATTTCCTGCAAGAACTTTTCTTTTGTATTCACAAATTGGATAGCTGGTGCAAAAGGCCTAGCTTTTGGTCTATCAGAGCTTTCAGCATGCCCTTTTCACTAAGCTTAATCATCACTAGCTTTTAGGTTAAAGTGAGAGACATCCAATTTGTCCCTTCACTTGAACACTTAGAGGCTGTTGTAGGGTTATTAGTTGGCCTAATTTCAACATTGCTGTCTCTCAGGAAGCAAGGAGACTCAAGGACAGAGAGTGAGCAACGGAATGGCTAGCCAGTGGTCAGAACACATATAATATTGATCAATTAAGTTCACCATCCTATACATGGGCATGGTCTGTGATGCCCCGAAACAATCATAATAGTAATATCAGAGATCACTCCTCACTGGCCACCATAACAGATATAATAACAATGAAAGTTTGAAATACTTTGAGAATTGCCAAAATATGAAAGAGATATGAAATGAGGAAATGTTGTTGGAAAAACGTTGCCAATAGATTTGCTCAAAGCAAACCTTCAATTTGTAAAAAACGCAGTATCTGAGAAGTACAATAAAATGAAGCACAGTAACACAAGGTATTCCTGTAATGATATCTCCTCCAATATAATCCTATTCATACAAAAATGTACAAAATACTGTACATACTCAAAAAGCTATCAGGAAAAAAATGCGTCTTTCACCTAAAAGACAATGGTATTAATGAGGCTAGTTTCAATGATCGAATCAAGGGGTTGACAAATCCTCAAGAGAAAATATACTCATTGCATTTCCTCATGGAATGCTTGATATATGCACTAGGTATGTGTCTAAATGACCTTTTGATCTGAGAGCATTCCCAGTGGTTTTACTCATATATACATGAAATGTATTCTTATCTATACCATCCTTTAAGAAAGTTCCCCAATCTCCTGTAAATTATTGTGATCACACCTTTGTGCAACCCCTTTCTCTGCTCATTTGCTCTCAAAGCTGCCTTGTAAAATAGCCAAAAGGAGGATGATAATGATAATATTATAGGGGACAAAATTAACATACCATGTTTAAACATATCCCCAATGTTAAATCATTCAATGACAATGTGAAGAGAGAGAACTGAATCTTGTTTGTAAGATTTGTTAGGCAGAAGAGAGAAGAGTTTGGTCTAGGGCTAAGTATTCCCCATTCCTGAGGTAAGAGTGTTCTGGGCCCTCTGAACAATGTGGGAACAGGTGCTACTCTCAGGCCTGCACCAATTTCTAAACCTTTTTCTGTGATTCTTTTTTACGATTCCAATAGTTTCTTCATATGCATGGGCTAATCAATATTCGATTGACTACTCCAGGGGGATCCTCTGAAGATCTCAAAATTCTTTTCCCTCCACTACTCTTGTCCTGGGAACTCTAGTCCCCAGGCCTTAGTCTCCCTAATTTTCTTAGCTCTATGTCCCCAACTCTGGGAGTCTGCAGGGATCCTCCTGAGATCCCCTATGACCTGGAGGCTTTGAGCCTATAAGCTGGGGCCCCTCAAGGGCTTACCTCATTTGTTGACCATATTTCAGGATCACTGTCCTTATTGCCTGGTGTGTCTTCACATTTTGTCTCTTTTGGTTTTTCTTGGCTGGGATCGTGGGGAGTCACTTCAGGTGGGAGACTAAATCCAGTCCTTATAATTCCATCTTGGCCAAAAGCTCTTGGTGGCTTTTTTGGTTTTCATTTCCTAAGTGGTTGCAGCAGGACTTAGACAGCTGCCTTAAGTTCTTGTGCAACATTACTATGGCCATCCCGAGTGTCCTCCCTGCCCCTGTAGCCACTAAGGATGGAGCAGGGTGGGAGCTCAGTTGTGGAAGAATACATGCACAGATGTGGTTGGAGAGAGGCTAAGGAGCTTGGATTTTATTCTCTAAGTGATGCGATACCTCTGAAGATATGTTGATGTTGGGAAAGAGATAATACAACTTATTTTCACAAATGATTGAGACCTTTTGTAGAGCCAACTGCAGAAGCTGGGATGTAACAGGTGCTCAGTAAACATGTGTTGAAATGAGAGGGTGGAAACATGGGGGTGAGCACGTTGCCACTGCAGCAGAAGGGTGAAACCAGAGCACGTGGAGAAAACATGGAGACTGGGAGTCTTAGAATGACTATGAAGCTGAAATCAACAGGGCATGGCCACTGGTTGGGGACAGACCAGCATGAGGGAGAAGAATGAGAGTAGGAGATGATTCTGAGGCATATATTGAGAATGGGAGCCTGATGCTAGCAGTGTGCCAGGGGCCTGTGGGAAAGAGGCAGTCTTTGAAGAATAACCAGTGTGATCTGGGACACATAAAGCTGGTTGCCAGGGACCTGCCCACAGAGATGTCCATGATCAGTTAGAAAGGTGGGCCTGGAGCTCATGATGAAGATCAGGACAGGAGATGCAGACTAGGTGTCATCCCTACAGAATCAATATGTGTCTTCCTCTGTGGGTACCCTTTGATATATCTGATGACCTGGGGCTTACTCATTCCCTCTTCCAGATCCACCAGACTGCAGGGGATTAGGGTGCTTCAGACTCCCCAGAGAAGAGGGCATTCCTGGATGAAATTGCCATGATCACCTTAAAGATACACCAGAGATAACCTGAGATAGTATGTAGAAATCTTAAATATATATATATATATCAATCTTAATTAAATCTTAAATATATATATATATATATATATATATATATATATATATATCAATCAGGGGGTAATTTTAAAAACTAGAACCAATATAGTGACAGCTCATAATGTACCATAACCAAAAATATAATCAATGCCTTAATTTTGTCCTCAATCTAAAAATTTCAACTTTATTGACCATATATTCCATTGTTCTTAAAAGAAATGCCCTTCTGAAAAGAACATTAACTTTGTATATATTCTCATTTGCAACCAAATAAAACCTGTCAAAAACCCCCCACAAATCACATCCTTTTTTTGAATATGCATCATGAGGCAAACACCGCTTTATGTCTCATGGAGTGTATTCATTTGAAACACACACCAAAAAAGACTTTTTTTCTTCTTCTTCCAGTTGTTAAAATGCTTGGCTTCCCCCCCCTCCCAGATAATGGCACACCACCTGGAATTATGCTTATGTGTTTCTTTGGAATTCTCTTTCTGGCTTAAATAATACCTTTACTTCTGCCCTTTGACAGCTTTATCAGAGATTCCTCCGCAAGCACTGAAATCCATGTTCTATAAAATATTTTTATAAGGTCATTCAAAATGGCAAGTATGAAAACAAGGCATGTCTTCACTGTGGATGCTAAGTTTCGCTGCCAGCCACTGTGCATACTCACTCCAATAAAATTTGCCCAGAGGACAAATGGTCTTACGTTCATTTCTATTAGCTCCCCGACCATTTGTCCCCCTACATATTTCTTTTCTTTCTTTGAATTAAAAAAGAGATCCCATAGGAGACCATTATCAGCCACAGCATAAAAATTAAGTGAGGAGACCATAGCTAACAGTAATTTTATGTCTGTTATAATTAAGGGATGGGAGTTGGGCTTTATCAGAATTATCCTATTGAAGCTTATTAATTACTCAATGCGGGGATGTCTATCTTAGAGGGTCTTTCATGGTAGGAATGGGACTCAAATGTGGAAAAACTGGATGTTAGAAAAGGTGGATGGAAGCGTAGGGGAGTATGACCAGAGAAACTATGCTATCCCCATCCTGCTCTGTGTTCCAGGTGGGTAGGGCCATGCTCGGTAACTTCCAGGGCTTAGAATCTCCTGCATGGAAGCATAAGGTACACTCGCAATTGGGTTGTTCTGCTCTGAGCATGAAGCAAATATATTAAGATTCCAAAACTCTGCACAAGTAGTTCTCATGTCACCAGCTTGAACGCAAGCATCCTTTGTGGGTCTTTTCCATCTGTCCCCTGCTCCCGAATTCCAGGCCTGTCCAGTTCAGGCCTTTATTCACACCTACATTCCTGGACAACCTACCCCAGCTTCCCAACTGCTCTCTGCCTCTTCTGACCCACCCTACCCAGGTGGACTATTCTCTAATTGCAGTCCTTTCTTATGTGACTTTGCCTCTTGAATCCAAATGTGACTCCAGTTTCAAGGGCCAGGTTAAATCTCATTTCCCCCAGGGTCTTCTTCTCCAACAGCCGATATCCCAAGGAATTTTTCCTCCTTTGAAGCCCCAGGATGACCTGCACCATGTATTCTTTATTGCACTGTGATGTTAGACACTGGCCATGGACTGTTACCTGACATCGCATGCAGATCTGCGTTGGGAGGGGCAATCTGCCAAGGACCCTGAGCATACCTGCAAATTCCTGCTGGGCTTGCCGAGAAGAGAAACCTGGACTGCTCATTACCCCACTCGTTTCCCAGGGTTGGGTTTGCAAGAAGCAACCTTGAGGAAGGAGGTATCCTTAACCTTAGACAAACTGTAGGCTTATTACAAATGCAGCAAATTCTCCAGGCTCAGGGCTTCTCTCCCATAATGCAATCTCACTGCGTGTGCAGGCATTAATGATGGGTCCTTTGCAATTGTTCCAAGAGACTTGAGGGCCACAGGGAACTGACACAAACCAACATGAAGTTCTGGCAGTTGCTTTTGCCATGAGTAATAGAGTCCTTTGTCTCTGAGTCAGGGGTCTCATGTCTTCTGCCTGAGAAGTGACAGTAAATGCAACAGGCTACTTTGTTAGCTTGAGAGCAAGTATAATCTCAGACCCTGCATAGTTCCTGACAGTATATTTCCATTTTAATTCTGAGAGGACAGCAAGAACAGAGACCCAATCTTCTGTTATTATTTATAATAGAATACCTCACTCAAAATAAGCGACTGGTAAACACTTGTTTGAAAATGTACAGGATATTTCATTGTTCTTTTCTGAGTTTTAAGAGAAGATTGGAAGGAAATGAGATGCTGAATTTCTAAATTTCCAACCACACACACAGAAAAATTCACCATCACCCAAGTAAATTCATGGATAAGCAAAGACTCTGAATAAGAACTCTCACTGGTAGTATGATCTCTGTGTGTGTGTGTGTGTGTGTGTGTGTGTGTAAAACCTGTGACTTCTCTTTTCCATAAAATTTTTCACGTGATGAGCACATCTTGGAATAGATCCCAGGCCATTTAATTTGTCTCTGTAGAAAGCAATTCTTGCAGACAGAGGTCTTCGTGGCTGGCTTGAATACTGATCTTACAAATGGAGCTAAAATTAGGCTCATATAGAAAAGGTGAGTGATTTACGAAGGAATTTGTGAAAGTTATTTCCAGATGCAAACATTCTACTTAGGATCTCTACAAATTTAGTGAATTTTGGTCTTGCTTTGGCCTCTTGAGCATCATCAATAACACAAATGCTACTAGAAGAGGACAGGTTTGCTTCTCATACAATATGTGCTGTTTGTTCAATCACACTTTTAACTTTGAGCAAGGACTCAGGGGAGATTTACACTCCCCACAATGGTGCAGAACTGCACCTTATTTGGTAATTCAAAACCTGTTTTTTGCCCCCTGAAGCAATAGCTTTTGGTTTCTATTTGGTGGATATAAATTGCTTAGATAACTATATAAGTAACAGTAATTCACAGACTAATTATTTTCTTGTAATTCTATCAAATTTTAACATCAAGAAAACAATTTGCCATGTTCCTGAAATTCAAGAAAGGGTAATCAGGTAAAAAATAATCTCCTCTACCTGTGTGTGTATGAGTGCATGTGTGTGCACATATATGGATCTTTGTATACGTATATTAGTTTTTTCAAAATTTCCTTTTGATTTTGTCCTTGACACAGTGGTTGTTTAAGAGCATGTTAGTTTTCACATATTTGTGAATTTTCCAGTTTTCCTGCTGTTATGATTTCTAGTTTCACTTTATTGTGGATGGAAA
Organism: Otocyon megalotis megalotis; assembly: GCA_017311455.1. Classification (NCBI taxonomy): domain Eukaryota; kingdom Metazoa; phylum Chordata; class Mammalia; order Carnivora; family Canidae; genus Otocyon; species Otocyon megalotis. The sequence continues at coordinate 46,189 of JAEUCK010007387.1, read as the reverse complement.
AGATACTTGGTAGGATTTCAATCTTCTTAAGTTTATGTTAAGACTTGTAAAAAAAAAAAAAAAAAAAAAAGACTTGTTTTATGCCCTAACCTGTAATCTATCCTGGAGAATGTTCCGTGTATTCTTGTGGTGATGAATGAAACACTCTGTATGTATCTGTTAGGTCTATTTTGTTCAAGTTCACTGCTTCTTTATTGATTTTCTGTCTGGATGTTCTATTCATTATTGAAAGTGGCATACTGAAGTCTACCATTATTGTTTTGCTGATTTCTCCTTTCAAATATGTCAATATTATTTTATCTATGTAGGTACTGTGATGTTGAGTGCATATTTATTTACAACTGCTATATCTTTCTGTTGAATTGACCTTTATCAATGACCTTCTTTGTTTATAAACAGTTTCTGACTTAAGGTTTACCTTGTCTCATATAAGCATAGCCACCCGTTTTCTTTGGTTACCATTTACATGGAATATCCTTTTCCATCCCTTAGCTTTTAGCCTATGTGTATCCTTGAATCTAAAGTGAGTTTCTTGTAGGCAGCACAGAGTTGGATTTTTTTTAATCCATTCAGCCACTCTATATCTTTTTATTGGGGATTTAGTCCATTTAGATTTAACGTAATTATTGACAGAGAAAGATTTACTAATGCCATTTTGTTAACTGTGTTCTGTTTGTCTGCTAGGCCTTTGTTCTTTTCTCCTTCTCATGTCATCTTCCTTTGTGTTCCAGTCTTCTGTTTTTTTTTTTATTTATTTTTTAATTTTTTTTTTTGGTGATGATTCCTTTCTCTTTTTCTTTTGTTTAACTTTTATAGGTATTTTCTTTGTGATTACCCAGAGGCTTACATAAAATATACTTCTAATGGTCTGTATATATTTTACAAAATATATCTTTCCTATATATTCCTTTATAACATATACTTTTCCCATAAATCCAGAATTTTTAAAAACTCACTATGATTCTAACTAGCCTCTAGCCTTAAAACAGTGTCAAACAAAACATTACCATATATTTAGGAAAGAAAAAATAAACAAATGTGGTCAAGAAATCTTTGGAAAAGAAGAAGGGCTTTGCACACCTGAAAATGTGCCATACATCTACAATCGCAAAATAGTGTGGCACTGATACAGGAATAGAAGAGTTACAGATATATAACTATATATATATATATATATATATATATATATATATAACTATATATATATAACTATATATATATATAACTATATAGAAGAGAAGGATACAGATCCTTATCATAATAATGGCACATTATATTACTTGTGTTGGGATAATTAGCCATTTTTAAAAAAACAAATGAGACAAATCTAGATATGAAAAGAACAAGAGAGGAAAATTCTTCCTTGTGAACCTAAACACAAAAATGCTAAGCAAATTACTAAAAAACTAAATCCAGTAGCATATTAAAAGATTCATTATAAGGGGCACCTGGGTAGGTCAGTAAGTTGAGTGTCCCATTCCTGATCTTAGCTCAGATCTTGATCTCAGAATTATGAGTTCAAGCCCATGCTGGGCGTGAAGCTAACTTTAAAAAAAAAGCATTATGACCAAGTTTGTTTTATTCCTCCATTATAAGGATGTTTTAACACAAGATGATCTATTAACGGAATTCACCCCATTAAATGAAAGCCATATTAAATCTCAAAACCAGTTAATCTCATATTTAAATTAAATTATTTCATATTTAAATTAAATTATTATATCTCATACTTAAATTAAAATTATTAATTAATTAAATTATTTAATCTCATATTTAAATTAAAACCATATTTAATCTCAATAGATACAAAATAGCGGTTGCAATTCCAACACTACTTTAAAAGCTCCTAATTAACTAAAAATACATGAATGGTCCTTTAAGTTAAGAAGCCCTACAGCAAATATCAGGTAGGAGATGGAGGATGGCTATCATTATCACTTCTATTCAACACCATATAGCAGATCTCAACCATTGGAATGAAACACTAGAAAGAAGTAAGTTACATATAATTAGAAAAGAAGAAAAGCTACCATTGTTTCCATATGATATGATTATTTACATATAAAACCCAACAACATTTTCAAATATTTAAATTAAGATTAGTGGACAATGTTGCTGGATATAAGATCAATATGCAAAGTTAATTGCATTATCATATACCAGCAACAAACAGGAAGAATAATTTTTTCTAAGATATGATTTTAGGGTGCCTGGATGGCTCAGTCAGTTGAGCATCTGACTCTTGATTTTAGCTCAGGTCATGGTCTCAGGGTTATGAGATTGAGCTCTGCATCAGTCTCTGAGCTTGGTGGGGCACCTGCTTGAAAGTCTCTCTGTTTCTTTCCCTCGGCCCCTCCGCCTGCTCGTCCTCACTCTTGCTCTCTAAAAAAACAAAAAAATCTTTAAAAAAGTATGATTTTATCACAGCAACAAAAATATACTTGAGGATATAGAAAAATGGATGAAATGATAAATAATATATTGAGAACTAATAAATAAGACTGTAGTCATGAATAGGAAGACTCAATGTCATTAACATGTTAATTCTCTACAAATTAATTTATAAACCTAATTGAATTCCAGTAAATATGACAACAAGGTTCTGTGTATGTGTGTATAGACTGACAGGATGACTCCAAAACCTAGAGAGCAGAGTATAAGGCCAAGAATTGCCATAGCAGACTTCCACTTCAGATAGTAGGGTTGGCAGACTTCCTGAGATGGGGCCCTCCCCATCTGTAGAACAGATTCCAAATAATGTGTGGTTTTTGATGCATTGATGACATTGCAGAAATAGAGGAGATCTCCAAAGACCTCATTTCCACTCCTCCTTCCAAATTGGAGGACCAACTTACGAGCCAAAACTAGAACTGGAGGATGTGAGCAGAGAGAAAGTCTAGGAACAGGATCGTCCAGAGGGTAACTGCTAACACCAGAACTGGGATTTGGTTCTTTGGACTAGCAGTAAAAAGGGTCAATGAATAAAGATTCCAGAATTCAGCTTAGACACTCAAAAGAAACTAAAAGTTTGCAACAGTTCCTGGCTTCTAGGAGAGGCAAAGATGAATGAATTGTTTTTGGAGGAAGTAGTCCTCAATTAGGTCCACAGGATTCCTATACATTAGGATTAAGCAAATAGGAGTTCTCTATCAGAAATCATCCTGTATATGAGGACATGAGCCACCCACCAGTGGAAGGCATCAGAAAGAATAAAATGCAGATTTAGATTCTAAAGGACTTCAAATACTGGAATCGTTAGAGATATGGAGTACAGAACAGCTATGTATATGCTTAAGGAAATATTTTAAAATGGAAGCACAATGATAAATCATGAATAAAGATGACCGGAATGAACATCAGGTCTTTAAATTTATTTTATTTTATTTATCTTTTTTTTTTTTTTAATTTAGCAGCTGGAGATCAGCTCTTGGTTGCCTAAGCCATCTCTTCTGAGTACCAGCTCTAATAAAGGTACACCTGAAGTAAATTTGGAATTTCTTTCTTTTGTCTCCTCTTGCATGGAACAAGAGCATAATTAAGCTATCATTGATTTGGAGTATGCTGATTCTTTATTAGTTTATTAAGAGTCATTATGCAGCAAGCTATTGGCTTGTGAAATTTATACATCAAATCTGCTTTAAGTAATTATGCAAAGACAAGAAAAGGAACTCTAAATTAGTAGATCTAAAAATTATTTAAAAGGTTCAACAAATTTGCTTAATTTTGATAGGTTATGGCAGAGGTGAGAGTTCAAAGATTTAACAGCTGGCACAACTTGAGCACCAGCCAACCAGGCAGAGCTCAGCAATGACAGGGTCCAGTGGCTGGATCCTGAAAGATCCTGGGTTCCAGAGAAAGGCTCAGGGCAGAGGAGTGTAGATATCAAATGTAAGGACTACATACTAACACTTATGGGAGGGAACAATAGTTTTACTTTGGGGTACATTTATAAGTTTAAATTCTTACCAGCTATCAAGACATCATGAAACTGCAGTCATGAAGACACTGTGGTACCAACAGAGGGGAAAAAGAAGATTCATTCATATAAACAAAAAAGTGAGTGTGGGAAAAGATGCAAATAAATATTAAAACAATACATGACAGATGATACAAAGAAGATTTTTATTAAGAGAATGAACTATTCAATAATCTTTGTTAAAATAATTGGCTATCCATACATCATACTCATAAATCAATCCCATATAGATGAAGGACATAAATGTGAAAGGAAAAATTAAGTCAAATAAATACATAAGAGTAGCCTTCTGCCCTGAAATAGGGATGGGCTTCTAAAACAGGACAAAAAACAAACCTTATACAAATCAATTAAAAAGACAATCATTAGAAAAATAGGCAATAAACATGAAAGATAATTATCAAAAAAGGAAACAGAAATGATAACTATCTGAAAAGATGATCTATTTCAGTAGTAGCTGAGAAATCCAAATTGCGATCATACAATACCTTTTGTATGCCTGCTAGATTGGCAAAATATATTAAAAAATACTAAGTGCTGGTGATGTGGACGAATGAGGATGCTGACTGATGGGAGCAGAGACTGATACAGTTACTTGGCACCATCTTCTAAAGTTGAATATTTGCAACAATTGTATTCCTGAAACTATTGTCATAAGCAGCTCTTACCACATGGACCATAAGACATATGCATAGGTATCCATTCAGACCAGTATTGTTACTAACAGCAAACAGGGACCCACTCAGTGTCCTTCTACAAGGGAAGTGATGAATACATTGTGTTATGCTCACAGCTGTGAGAATGAATGAATGAATTACAACTACACAAAACAACATGGATTAATTTTAAGAAAATAAGTAGTAAATGCTCATATACCACTTGTAAAGGTAAGGAAAAAGCACAAAACTAAATCATATTGTATATAGGCACATGTGCCTATGTGATTAAATTATAAAGAAACAATTAAGGAATAAAAGATATAAAATTCAAGATGGTAAAATATAAAATTCAAATTCTTTGCTGGAGAAGCACACAGGTAGATGCCAAGGACTGGTGATATTCCAGTGAGTCCCAGGTGTTCATTTTAGTATTCTACATTATAATCTATATAATACTTATTCTATTGTCGTATCCATTATTGCATTAAGAGATACTAAATGGAAATTAAACAAAACAAGGTGAAAGAATCTGTATCCATCACATATCAAGAGCTATTATAAAAGTACAGTGATAAAAAAAACCAGAAAAATAGACTAAGGGAGCAGAGGAGTTCACAGAAAGAACCACATGTATATGGAAAACTGACATATGACAAATCAGTAGGAAAAGGATAGTGATAAACGGTACTAGGATAATTGTTTATCCATACAAAATCATTACTAATTACACAACCATTCACAAATGGGAATTTAAAAAACCTAAACCTGAAAAACAGAACTCTACAACTATTAGAAGAGAATGGAAGAGACTATCTTTATAACTTTGGGGAAGGAAAGTATAGTCAATCCTCGTTATTTGTAAATTCCGTATCTGCAAATTCATGTACTTGCTAAAATCCATTTGCAACCCCAAAAATCACCCACAGTGCTTTCTTGGTCATTTGAGGACATGCATGTAGTGGGAAAAAATTCAAGTTGCCTGATGTGCATACTTCCAAGCTTAAGCTGACGAAGGATATGTTCTGCTTTCTTGTTTCAGCTCTCACACTGTAAACAAGTGTCCTTTTCATGGCTTATTCAGTGCCATATTTTTTGTGCTTTTTTTGTTGTTGATTTTGCTATTTAAAATGCCCCCCAAGCATGGTGTTAAAGTGCTGTATTTCTAAAGTGCAGGAAGGGGGCACCTGGGGGTCTCAGTCGGTTAAGTGTCTACCTGCAGCTCAGGTCCTGATCCTGGGGTCCTGGGATCTAGCCCTGCTCAGTGGGGGAGTCTGTTTCTCCTTCTCCATCTGCCATTCCCCCCTTCTCGCACATGCTCTCTCTCACTCTCAAATAAATAAATAAAATCTTAAAAAAAATAAAGTGCAGGAAGCCTGTAATGTGCCTTATGAGCTTCATTCAGGAATGATTTCTAGTGCTGTTGGCCTTGACTTCAAGTTCAGTGAACCCACAATATATATTAAATATATGTATTAAATAGGGTGTCTTTAAACAGAACGACACATACAACAAAGTTCTATATTGATGGGTTGATGAAAATGTTGTGACCAGAGACTCACAGAAACCTAACCCTGTATTTCCTCTAGGAGCAATGGTTCAGGATTCATTCATTTAGTGTTTGCAATGACTTTATAGAACATCAGTACTATGAATAATGAGAATCAACTATATTTGCTAAACAAGACATAAAAGGAACAATCCAGAAGGAAAAGATTGATAAAATCAACTATATTGAAATGGTGAAACTTCTATATGACAAATGACATCATAGACAGGTACACACACACATACACACACACAGAATGGGAGGATATGCTTACAATACGAACAACCAAGAAAGGATCAGGATTCAGAATATATAAGAAGCTTCTAAAAATGAAAAGACAACCTAATATAAAAAGCAACAAAAGATATGAAACAAGTATGGACAAGGCAACAGGATGGTTCTTAGCATGTGAATGTTTCACCTTCCTGTGATCAGAAAAATGCACGTGGCACACATAATGAGATACTGTTCCTCTTCATGATGGCAAAAGTAGAAGGCTTGGCAAGGACATAGATAAATGGGGATCATGAGAGAGCCCTGGTGGCAGTGCACATTAGCACAACCATTTTGGAGAATGATTCAGCAATTCCTAGAGAAGCAGAAGAGGCTTAAGGCCCAGGACCCAGCAAGACCATCCTGAGGAACATTTCCTAGAGAAATGCTCACACAGCAGCCCAGGGGCACATGCTCAAGAGTGTGTAGAGTAATACTATCTGTAATGAAAACATCTTTCAAAGATTCCAAATTTCTATCAATAAGAGAAAGGTAAATAAATGTTACTGGATCCCTATAATAGAAGATAGTACAGCAGCAGAAACAGAGTCCTACACACCACCATGGATGACTTTCACAAATAATATTCTACATAAGTGAAAGGCGGCTACAATGAGAATAGACACAATTTACGTGAATCTAAAAACAGAAAAACTGACACCACTGTTTAGGGACACAAATATAGGCCGAACTATGATGAGCTTGAACACAGGGAAGAGGGGGAAATGAGATGCAATTGTGGAGAGGCACTTTTGCGGAACTAGTAACCCTTTCTATTCTAACCCATATGGCTGGCACATGGGAATTAACTGCATCATTTTCTATACCCTTCTGTGTATCTTAACTATTTCCTAGTCAATAAAAATGTCAATAAGAAGCCTATACAGTGGAACCTTCTATGGGACTACAAAAAATGAGGTCCACCTGCACACATATCTGTGTACACAACCGTTTGTCTCTGTAAGTCACGCTCCTGGCAGTACATAGCTGACACACTTGAGTACTGAGTATTGAGATTGACTAGAGAAAATTTCATGAATAATCTCTGTGGACAGGGTTGAGCAAACAAACAAAGAATGGCAAATCATCCAGCAGCAAGCAACAAGAGGGAGTTGGTAGCACTCCATGCTTGAGGGTACAAAGGAAGGGAGCCATGCTAGCAGGACCCAGCAAAAGTATAGCCAAGAGAGGAAGCCCCTCCAGAAAAGCTGGGGCTACAGGTAAAAACCCAGTCTGTGAGAAGGGGAGGCTGAAAGTAGATGTCCTGACTTCTCTTCCCACCCTCCAATCTCCTGCTGGTGCCTCTCACTGGGAATACCCAAGTAGATGCCAGAGGGATGGAGTCTGAGGATTTGGATCACTCCAAATATAAGGACCAGCCTTGAGCTGATAATGGAGGGAGGGTCTGAGGTAAAGAGAAATAACCAATAATCAGTAACTAGCATATCTATTATCTATTTATGTGATATATTAATTGGAAAAAAAACAAAGTTCCTAACACTATTAACACAGCTCCTGCTCTGTGTTAAGATATTTATATATATGACTTATTTATAAAATATAAATGAGTGTTGTACAGAAAAATTATAGTATACAACATATCCATTTTAAAATTATCTACCTAACTATCAATCATCTGTCTAGTTTGTAAAACATACACACTGATCAAGTATTGCTTTTATAATGAGAAAATATTCAGTGAGGTTCTTTTTTGAATCAATAGAGTATTGAGGAAAAACCTTAAAATGTACTGTATAAAATTCCTCTCAGAATAATTTTGGGAAGGGGCGCCTGGGTGGCTCAATGGTTGAGCATCTGCCTTTGGCTCAGGGTGTGATTCCAGGGTCTTGGGATTGAGTCCCACATTGGGATCCCCACACAGAGCCTACTTCTCCCTCTGCTTATGTCTCTGCCTCTGCCTCTCTCTCTGTGTCTCTCATGAACAAATAAATAAAATCTTTTTTTAAAAAAGAATAATGTGGGGGAGTTGTCTTAACTCTCCACATTCAAGACACTACATCAAGTCAGTCCTAAAGCTTTAAGTTTTCTTGAATAAATGCCAAAGTAATGTCAAAATAGTTGACAGGGAAAAGAAAAATCAAGAGGTGATAACTTTTTTAAACTAATCTTCGAGTCAAGAGAAGTTTTATCGGCAACGATCAGTTTTAGATGTTTCTTTTTTTTTAATTAATTTTTTATTAGTGTTCAATTTACCAACATACAGAATAACACCCGGTGCTCATCCCGTCAAGTGTCCCCCTTAGTGCCCGTCACCACTCACCCCCACCCCCCGCCCTCCTCCCCTTCCACCACCCCTAGTTCTTTTCCCAGAGTTGGGAGTCTTTATGTTCTGTCTCCCTTTCTGAAATATCAGTTTTTGATGTTTCATCCGCCAGTGTAACAACTTCAAAACAAATGCTTTGATAAGATAAGTGGAGGCGCTGGTAGCAAATAGTTTGTCACTGGCTGCCCGGGGTGAAGCTGGGACGAGAGAGCCAATGCAGAGCAAACCTGTCTTCCTCTCAGACACGGTTTTTCAGGCTAGGCCAAAGTTTAAAAAATGTCTGTCAATTTTTTGTCAATCTGGTTGGTTGCTGGAAGTTTCACTTGTTCTTAAATGTAATGTTCAGTTCTAAAAAGATTCCATGGGCAACATGAAGGTGCTAAGCCAGTGCCCAGGGGGCCGGTGAATTCTTCTACACCAGGCAGGGATGCAGCCCCTCTGCAGGACACGTCCTGGGTGCAGAATTCAGTGTCCTCCTGCCTCCTGGTAAGCCACAGAGCAAGAGGGGTGCAGTTGGGGGCATGGACTACTGCCAAAATGAGAGAAAGCCTGGCTGACCCTCGGAATATGGGAGAGGACAGGGTCAAATTGATGCCATGGGAAATCAACCACACCATCTACACAGAGGCCACCATGGAAGCCAAGAAATCAGTATGATGGAGGGCAGGCACGGCAGCCCCACCCCTGACAGAAGACGAAGAGCAAGGCTCCTTCTCTCATCCCTTCACCTGCCAATGCCCTGGAGGGACTAGACCCCAGAAGGATGGAATGGAGGTGTCCCAGCCCTTACCCCACAGCTGCTAGCGTGGAGAGAGTCAAGAGGGAGCCCAGAGAAGGGGCACCTGAACTGCAGGTGGAGTGAAGCTTTGAAGGAGACCAAATCTCATGTCAAGAGCTGGGAGTGACCAGAGGTTAGAGAAACTGCCCAAGATTGTCATTTCAGAAAGGAGAGTCCACAGGGCACAGCTGGAGGCAGTGATGGATGGTGATGTCTGAGCAGTCAAGTCAGGTGAGGGAGCTCTGCAAGGCAGGAGACCCAGGGTCCAAAAGGACAGCCAGCACAAGGGGCACTGCAACTCAACCAGCCATTGGTTAAAACAACAATGTGCCTTAAGGTGTTTTCTTTGTTTTCATGCAGAATGATTTGCAAGGGAAATTAAAAAAAAATTTTTTAAAGACAAAAAATTTCATTTATTTATTCATGAGAGACACACAGAGAGAGGCAGAGACATAGGCAGAGGGAGAAGCAGGCTCCATGCAGGAAGCCCGATGTGGGACTCGATCCCAGGATCCCAGGATCATGATCTGAGCCAAAGGCGGAGGCTCAATAACTGAGCCACCTAGATGCTCCAAGATTGTAGCTTTAGATATTACATTGTGCACCTATTGGCAAGCCATTTAGATTTTTCTCTTGTGTTAAACCACTCCTGTCATCCATAACCCTGACTGTGAAGGTCTAGAAGCCAATACTGACCAAGTGTACAAAAGGTTCCTCATGCGGTGCTGCGGCATACATTTTGGTCAGCCTTGACTGACTGCAAAGAGCAGTGGAGTGTTTTCACTCATGAAAGTACCCTTAATGTACTTCCTATGCTTCGGAACTGAAGACTTGATTACATTTGAGCCTGCTTAAAAGAAACTCTTTCAGGAATCAATTAGTTGCCCCTATAAATCCACACAGTCACAAGGCCAGAGACCAATCTGGACTTTAGGAATTAGATCAAAACAGCAAACTCTTACTCCATCATTATTTATTGATTTAGTGTTGATTATGAAGGACAGTAACTGATTGACTCATTTATCTGGGCAAGCGCCAGACTAACTAACTCAGCATCCGCTTGGTACCTCTCTTGGTAAATTCCATGGGGCCTGGCTACACAGCCATCTGGAGGGGGTCTAGCTGAAAGGGGAGGTCAGCAAGTGAGGAGATTTGGACATGTAATGACCCAGACTCCAGTACTTGTACAGAAGTCCACACCCTTGAGGAAGGCAATGAGGTCACAACTGGTGCAGGCCAATGGAGGAGGAGAGAGAAAACAAGTAGGCAGCCTATTACCATTACCAAGGCATGACAAGCAGAGTCCATGGGGGACGAAGGAAGATGGAGCATGGAGAACATGACAGCAACACAGGCCCCCTTGCCTTTCCACAATGTCTGTCATTCCTGCTTAACCAAAATGCCATCTGCATGGTTGGTAGAGCCCAAATCCTAGCATCATCCTTGAATCCACTTGTCCTGCACACCCCATATCCAAACCTTCCATGGTGCTGTTGATACAGCCACCAAGGTCCCAGAAATATGTCCTCTGCCTGTCTCCCAGCAAAGCCCTCATCCTCCCCTCAGAGTTGGGGTGGGGGGCTCCCAGTTCCCCATGGTCCATTCCTGCCATCTGCAGTGCCCCCTCCAAGAACCTCCAGGGTACCTGCTTCCTGTCCCTCCCAGCTTAAAGTCCATGAAGGATGCCAGTAGCAGCGGAACAAAATCTACACTGCTTCCCTGGCCTGTCGTTCTCTCCATCAACCTTTCTGCCTCACGGCCCTGGTGGCATCCTCCCATTCTCTCCACGGGCCAGCTCCTAGGTGGCCATGAGCAAAATAAGTAAGTTATTCGTCTGTAAAATTAGGAAGCATTTCCAGCTAATTAACACTTATAATAATTACACGTATTCATGTTACTTTCTGATGTTAATTACATTTTAATTGCTTTAAATGCTTTAAAATGTTTTAGAATCTCTTATTTAGCAGGTACACAAGCAATTGATTATAACTATTTATAAGTGAAAACTCTATAGTTAAAATTAATCTCTTGACAGCTAAAATAAAGGAAGGGAGAGGAAGGGAGGAAGGAAGGAAGGAAGGAAGGAAGGAAGGAAGGACGGACACTCGACTCACGTTAGGTGAATGGGGAAATACGTGGGATTCAGAAAATAGAGTAGACCTTATTTCGGGCATTATTTTAAAAGGAAAGTAAGATAATCATAACCTTCAAAGAAAAATTTGCAAATGAGGGCTTGTTAAGATCGCCATTTCCTGAATAAAGACACCTGCAGATATGACTTGGTTACAGGCACTGCCCCTGAGCTTTAGGATGCGTCCTCATTCACTAGGAGGATCCCAAGTGTCACTTGTCACTTGTGCGTCAATGTTGACTTCGTGGAAGATGACATATCATTTTTCCCCATGTATCAAAATGACAATTCATTCCTTGCATGACAAGAGAATGGAACTGCAAGGGTACTTCACTGATATTTTATTTAGCTGGTAAGGAAGGGGCAAACTGCCCTCCCCAGGAGTCTGTCGAAACTAGAAACACCTCATACCAGAAGCCCTAAAGCTTTGCCTTGTAAAGCAAGAACTTCTCTTCACAGAGGGCGGAATACACAACATGCCAAGGATTTTCACCTGGATTGTTTGGTAAAAGGAACTTAGGCAACACAAAGTATTCTTTTTTTTTTTTTTTAAGATTTTATTCATTTATTCATGAGAGACACAGAGAGAGGCAGACACACAGGCAGAGGGAGAAGCAGGCTGCCTGCAGGGAGCCCCATGCGGGACTTGATCCCTGGACCCCAGGATCACGCCCTGAGTCCAAGGCAGATGCCCAACTGCTGAGCCACCCAGGTGTCCTGCAACACAAAACATTCTGTTCAAAGAGTATTATCACATATGTAAAACATGACTTTGTGGTTTATCAATTTTCACAGAATTTTTTTAAAGGCACTGAACACAAATTAGAGTGAACACAGTTTAATTTTGGGTAATTTAGAAAGCAATCAGTTTTTGGGATGTCTGGGTGGCTCAGTTGGTTAAGCGTCCAACTCTTGATTTCGGCTCAGGTCATGATCTCAGGGTCGTGAGATCGAGCCCTGTGTCAGGCTTTGTGCTGGGCACAAAGCAAAAGCCTGACACAGGGTCAGCTTGAGAATCTCTCTCTCTGTCTCCCTCTGCCCCTCTGCCCTTCAAATAAATAAATCTTAAAAAAAAGAAAAAAGAAAGAAAGAAAGCAATTGGTTTCTTGCTGCAGCTTATTTTGAGCATGTGTTCACTGTCCTCTGGCTAAGCCATGGTCCTGGGTAGTAGGTCTACTTGTTCCCTGCAGATGGCAGTGGGAGCTGGGCGTTCAGAGTTGACTGGCCGGGACTCTTGTACCATCTGCATGACTGTGGGAAGTGTTTCATTTGGCTGTGCCTCAGTATCCTCATCTGTAAAATGGGAATAATGATACTCACACCTCACAGGACTGTCACAAAGGTTAAATTCATTCATAAATGCAAAGTGCTGAGAGCAATGTCTGGCACACAGCAGGGTTCAATCAACACTGGCTATGATTATTATACATGGCTGGTCACCTGAGTGCCTCTGATTAAACACACACATACCAGAGTATAAACTCAACAGAGGACTTTCAGGCCTTGTCCATGAAAGCTTCAAAAAATAGCACCAAAAAGTATTAGATGTCCATCCTAGAATACACTTTTGCCTTCTGAACTGATCTTATACTGTTGTTCTTTTTTGTTCAATTGAGGGGAAAGAATTCTGATGCTAGTCCACTTTTCATTGTTCTGCTATTTTTCTGTGTCCTAAAAGTTCTGTCCCATGGCTGCTTATTTTTGCTGCCCTGCCTCCCCTAGCCCTCAGCCTTGAGGTTACGTGTGAGAGAGAATAGTTTGATTAGAGCCCAGGCGGATCAAAATGAAGTTAAGAGGAATGGAGAAACTCATGGGAAATACTCAAGAACACGCAGCAGAAGTAATTTAAACGATCTCATTAACCTTCCCCTCTTGTGTACTTGGAATTATTTATAACCAGAAGTACCATTTCTGATCTGTACTTAACTGATATGTGACATTTCTTTAAAGGTGTAGGCATGTCTCTTTTCGTATCTGACCAGACTAGACACTTTTCCTTAAATGCCAGAAGCATGTTTGGATTAGGGCCCAGAATCTTGACTCCATCAGGATGGGAATGACCATTGGGTACCTGGGTGCCTCAGTGGTTGAGGATCTGTCTTTGGCTCAGGTCATAATCCCAGGGTCCTGGGATTCAGTTCCATGTCGTGGAGCCCACTTCTCTCACTGCCTATGTCACTGCCTCTCTCTGTGTGTGTCTATCATGAATAAATAAATAAAATCTTAAAAAATAGATGGGAATGACCAGAGAAGGGAAACCAAGAACAGCCAGAGGTATGAATGGACAAATCCACTGCTGCAATGGAGTTTTTAACACACCTGTCTCAACATTCCCAGCAGACGATTAGTTAGGGAGGACAGATGAGAACCGGACATGCCAGATCTAATACACCTACCAGAACCCTGTGTCCAACATGATTATACAGGACTTTTTACAAAGATTCACCACAAACTTGGATACAAAGTAAAGTTCAGTGAGCTAATACCAAAAACACCTGTGCATCGGTTGGTTACCTGACTACAGTATAATTACATTTGCTTTTAATAAAAGAAGGGAAGCAAGGAATCCCTCCATATATCTGGACAATTCAAAATATACTGCTCAGTAACTCAGGGATTGAAAAATAAATTATAATGAAAATCAGAGAAGGTTGGAACTGAAAAACAAAAATGACAAGACATCAAAATTTGGGGTATGCAGGGAGAGACATTAAAATCTTATGTCCTTAGGGGATCCTTGCTTGGGTGGCTCAGTGGTTTAGCACCTGCCTTCGGCCCAGGGCCTGATCCTGGAGTCCCTGGATCAAGTCCCACGTCGGGCTCCCTGCATGGAGCCCGCTTCTCCCCCTGCCTGTGTCTCTCTCTCTCTCTCTCTCTGTGTCTCTCATGAATAAATAAATAAAATCTTAAAAAAAAATCTTATGCCCTTATATGAGAAAAGAAGAAAGGCTGGAATTTATAACAAAGCACACACCCCGGGAAGGGAACAAAAGGGAGAGCAATTTGGAAGGAAGGATTCAATGGAGGATGAGAGCAGAAATTATGGATATGTGGGAAAAAAACAATAGGATCAATAAATCTGAAGCTTGTGCTTTGGAAAAAAAAAAAACCTAGTAAAATGGGCAAGGCTCTGGCAAGGCTGAATAACAAAAGAAAGAAAAGGGAAAAATTACAAACACCAGAAATTGAGACATAATTATAGGCACAGTACACATGTGTCAATGAATTGAAAACCTAAACAAAATGAACAATTCTTCCAGAAAAGTAAAATATACTAAGAATATCTCAAGAAGGAAGAGGAAGATGATATGAGTAATAATGAAAAATCCTTAATAAAACATAAGGAAAGTGGATCTTCATAATCATATGAAAACACCATGACTGAGTTTTATCCCAGAAATGCAAGAATGGTTCTACTTTAGAAATTCACTAGTGTAGGGACACCTGGGTGGCTCAGTGGTTAAGCATTTGCCTTTGGCTCAGGTCGTGATCCCAGGGCCCTGGGGTCGAGTCCCACATCGACCTCTGCCTGTGTCTTTGCCTCTCTCTGTGTCTCTCATGAATAAATAAATAAAATCTTTAAAACAAAAAATTCACTAATGTAATTCACTATATCAACAGAATAAAATTATTTGTGTGAATATATATAAATTCACATATATATGCATCTAATGCATTAAACATGTTAATATATTTAATTTTTAAGAAAGATTTTACTTATTTATTCATGAGAGACACAGAGGGAGAGGCAGAGACACAGGCAGAGGGAGAAGCAGGCTCCATGCAGGGAGCCCGACATGGGACTCGATCCCAGGTTTCCAGGATCACGCCCTGGGCTGAAGGCGGTGCTAAACCGCTGAGCCACCCAGGCTGCCCTAAATATGTTAATATATTTAATTACTACAATTTAGTTAACTATATAATTAATATAAAATAAATTATAATTCTATAATTAATTAAATTAATATATTAATAAATATATCAGAGTTTTAAGTCTTAGCAAATAGCTGTGTCTGAGCATTATACCTTATTGAGATAAGTATGTACATATACATTTGTACATTCAAATGTATATGTATATGTATATATATAAAAACACATGCATACATACTGATCTCTAGAGATGTAGCATTTGCTACATTCTAAAATTCTTAGTGGTAAACTCTTAGCAAACTGGTATTCCCCTTAATATGGCAAATACTATTTTCAACAAACATTATTGGTTATATTCTTAATTACTGAACATATTTCGTTTAAAATCAGGAAGAAGACAAGGCTACCTACTGCCTTAATCTCCACTCAAAAATGTACTAGAACATATCACATCAGTAGGAGAAAGGATAAAAACCATATGATAATTTGAATACATGCAGAAAAGAGCATTTGACAAAGTACAACATCTATTCATGACAAAAGCCCTCAACAAAGTGGATACAGATAGAACAGACTTCAACATAATAAAGGCCATATATAAAAAACCCACAGCCAACATCATCCTCAATGGAGAAAAAACTGAGAATTTTTCCTCTATGGTGAGGAACCAAGGATGTCCACTCTCACTACTTTTACTCAACATAGTACTAGGAGTCCCAACTGCAGTAATACGACAAGAAAAAGAAATAAAAGGCATCCATATCAAGGAAGGAGTAAAACTTTCACTATCTGCACATGACATGATACTCTGTATAAGGAACCCAAAAGATTCCACCAAAAAATGCTATAACTGATTAAGAATTCAGTCAAGTTGCAGGATATAAAATCATTGTACAGAAATCTGTTGCATTTCTATACATTAATAATAAAGCAGCAGAAAGAGTAATTAAGTAAACAGTCTCATTTACAATTTCACCATAAATAATAAGCTACTTAGGAATAAACCTAACCAAAGAGGTAAAAGGCTGTATACTGAAAACTATAAAACACTCATGAAAGAAACAGAAGAGGACACAAAGAAATGGAAAGATTCCATGCTCATGGATTGAAAGAACAAATATTGTTAGAATTTCTTTTTTTTTGTATATTTTTTTATTGGAGTTCAACTTGCCAACATATAGTATAACACCCAGTGCCCATCCCGTCGATGCCCACCTCAGTGCCCATCACCTGATGGGGGGGGTGCTTGACGGGATGAGCACTGGGTTTTATTCTGTATGTTGACAAATTGAACACCAAAAAAAATAAATTTATTAATAAAAAAAGAGTTTAATAAGTTCTTTATAGATTTCGGATACTAGCCCTTCATCTGATAGGTCATTTGCAATTATCTTCTCATTCTGTAGTTGTCTTTTAGTTCTGTTGCCTATTTCTTTTGCTGTGCAGAAGCTTTTTTATCTTGATTAAGTCCCAATAGTTTATTTTTGCTTTTCTTTCCCTTGCCTTCATAGATGTATCTTGCAAGAAGTTGCTGTGGCCAAGTTCAAAAAGGGTATTGCCTGTGTTCTCCTCTAGGATTTTGATGGATTCTTTTTTTTTTTTTTGTAAATATTTTTTTATTGGAGTTTGATTTGTCAACATATAGCATATTTTATGGATTCTTGTCTCACATTTAGATTTTTCATCCACTTTGAGTTTATCTTTGTGTATGGTATAAGAGAATGTTCTAGTTTCATTCTTTTGCACGTGGCTGTCCAATTTTCCCAGCACCATTTATTGAAGAGACTGTCCTTTTTCCAGGGGATAGTCTTTCCTGCTTTGTCAAATATTAGTTGACCATAGAGTTGAGGGCCCATTTCTGGATTCTCTATTCTTTTCTATTGATGTATGTGTCTGTTTTTGTGCCAGTGCCACACTGTCTTGATGATCACAGCTTTGTAGTACAACTTGAAATCTGGCATTGTGATGCCCCGGCTCTGGTTTTCTTTTTCAATATTCCCTTGGCTATTCGGGGTATTTTCTGGTTCCACACAAATCTTAAGATTATTTCTATACTACCCAAAGCAATCTCTCTTTTTTTAAAGATTTTATTTATTTACTCATGAGAGACACCAAGAGAGAGAGAGAGAGACGCAGAGGGAGAAAGCAGGCTCCATGCAGGGAGCCTGATGTGGGATTTGATCCCGGGACTCCAGGATCACACCCTGGGCCGAAGGCAGGCACTAAACCACTGAGCTACCCAGGGATCCCTACCCAAAGCAATCTATACATTTCATGTAATCCCTATCAAAATACCAACAGAATTTTTCACAAAACTAGAAAAAATTCTAAACTGTGTACAGAAGCACAAAAGATCCCAAAGAGTCAAAGCAATCTTGAAAGAGAAAAGCAAAGCTGGAGGCATGACAATTCTGGACTTCAAGTTATATTGCAAAGCTGTAGTCATTAAAACAGCAGAGTAATAGCACAAATACAGACACAAAAAGCGAAGAACACAATAGAAAACCCAGAAATAAATCCACAATTAATATCAACAAAGCAGGAAAGAACATGCAGTGGGGAAAAAAAAAAGTCTCTTCAACAAATACTGTTGGAAAAACTGGGCAGCCACATGCAAAAGAATGAAACTGTACCACTTTCTTATACCATATATATAAATAAGTTCAAAAGGGATTAAAGACCTAAATATGAGATCTAAAACCATAAAAAATCGTAGGAGAGCACAGACATTAATGTCTCTTATATCAGCCATAGCAACATTTTTCTACATACTTCTCCTGAGGCAAGGGAAACAAAAGCAAAAATAAATTATTGGGACTACATCAAAACAAAAAGCTTCTGCACAGCAAAGGAAACCATCAACAAAACTAAAAGAAAACCTACTGAATGGGAGAAGATATTTGCAAATGATATATCTGATAAGGGGTTAGTATCCAAAATATACAAAGAACTTATAAAGCTCAATACCCAATAAATAAATAAATAATCCAAACAAAAAATGGGAGGAATATATGAAGAGATATTTTTCCAAAGAAGATATCCAGATGGCCAAGATATATGATATAAGATATCACCATCAGGGAAATGCAAATCAAGACTACAATGAAATATCACTTCACACCTATCAGAATGGCTAAAATGAAAAACGCAAGAAACAACAGGTGTTGGTGAGGATGTGGACAAAAAGGAACCCTCTTGCACTATTGAAAAGAATATGGAGGTTCCTCAGAAAGTTAAAAATAGGCCCTATTATCCAGTAATTGCACTATGGAGTATTTACTCAAAGGATACAAAAACGCTAATTCAAAGGAATACATGCATCCCCATGTTTATAGCAGTATTATCTACAATAGCCAAGATAAAGAAGCAGCCCAAATGTCCTTCAACTGATGAGTGGATACAGAAGATGTGGTGTGTGTATGTATGTATATATACATACATACACACACACACACACACACACAATGGAATATTGCTAAGCCATCAAAAAGAATGAAATCTTGCCATTTACAATGATATGGCTAGAGCTAGACAGTATTATACTAAGTGAAATAAGTCAGACAAAGATAAATACCATAGGATTTCACCCATATGTGGAATTTAAGAAACAAAACAAATGAGCAAAAGGAAATGGAGAAAGAGAGGCAAACCAAGAAACAGATTCTTAACTATAGAGAATAAACTGATGGTCACCAGAGGGGAGGTTGGTTGGGGGATGACTAAATACATGATAGGCATTAAGGAGTCCACTTGTCATAATGAGCACAGGGTAATTAAAAACATTAAAAACATGTACTAGACTAAAAAATGTCCTAGCCAGTTCAGGAAGACAGGAAAAATTAATCAATAATAAATGTAAAAGTTGGAAAAGAAGAAGCAAGTTGTCATTATGCCCAAACAATGGAACTCTCTAAACAGAAAATCCCAAGCAATCTACAGTCATACTTCTGGGGTAAATGGAGTTAGAAGTAACTGGATGTGAGATCAATGAACAAATGAACATGGATTCTCTATATAAAAATGTAAACATCAGAAAATATGATTTTAAAAAGATCTACTTTTCCAACAGCAACAAAACATGACACCTGGAAACATATCTAAGAAGAGATGATCAAGACCGTAGTCAAAATTTATATATTTTTTATTGAAATACATAACAGAAGGCTAAATAAATGGAGATATAAAAATGACCGTTCTCACCACATTAATCTAAAAATGCAATGCAGTTATGAACAATGGTTGTGTGTGTGTGTGTACACACACACGTGTACAGGTAGGGGTGGAGGGTGAGGGGGAAGGGGAAAGGGAGGGAGGCAGACAAAGAACCAAAAAGAATCAAGACTATTTTGAAGAACAAAGTGCTGGCTTATCCTACCAAATACAAGACTTACACAGAAACAGCATTTAGGAATGTCTGGGTGGCTCAGTGGTTGAGCGTCTGCCTTCAGTTCAGGTTGTGATCCCAGGGTCCTGGGATTGAGACCACACGGGGCTCCCTACAGGGAGACTGTTTCTCCCTCTGCCTATGTCTCTGCCTCTCTCTCTCTGTCTCTCATGAATAAATAAAAATCTTAAAAAGAAAAAGGAACAGCATTTAATACAATGTGGTATTGACAGAGTCAAGCCATATACCAATGAAAAAGAAAAACCTCAGAAATAGATGTCTTCAAATATAGAAACTTGATATATGGCTATACAAATAAATGGCCACGGACTGGTACTAACTGGTGATTATATGTAAATAATAAAATAAAATTAGATACATATCTCATACCAAATGCATAATTAAACCCCAGGTGGATTAGTGAACTAAATGTGAAAAGCCAAAGTTTTCAAACTGACAGAAACAAATAGAGGACATTTACATGACCTCCAGAGAGGAAAAATATTTCTTAAGTGCAAAAACAGGACACATCATTCTGGAAAAGAATTTGACTGTGTTAAAATGGAAAACTTCTCTCTGAAAAATGCCATCCAAAACATAATGAAATGACAAGCCACAGACTGCATGCAAGATGTTTATGACTAATGGTATCATTTAGAACAAAGAACAAATTGCCCAACAGGCGAACAGACAAAACAGGCAATTCACTGGTGAGAAACACAAACAGGCGATAATCATATGAAAAGTCTGAACCTCAAGAATTCTTGGCATCCACGTGGTTGGAGCAAGGCGACCCCTTCCTTCAGCAGTAAGAGCAGGTGGGTGCAATTTCTTTGTAGAGAAATAGGAAATGTCCTGTAAAAGTGCAGGTGCACACCCCTTATACCCTTACAGTCTGCATGCAGAGAAAACCTAGCACATGTGCTTATGTCGATGAGTGCATGGCTACCTATTATTGTTCTGATAGTACAAAACTGAAAACACATGAATGTCCATTAACATGAGACAGATAAGTGAGATCTGTGAAGAACATTTGGATTTTACAAACCTACACAGAAATGTAAAAGGCAGAAGTAAGCTACACATATCCACGATCCACGTGGATAAACATCACGATGGTGGGTGAAGCTAAAAAACTGAGCTTCTGGTACTGATTGTGTCAAATTTTAAGTAAAATTTTAGCCAAGTATGGGAAAATGTATGAGGATGGCAAGACCTCGGGATAGTGACTACCCCTGGGCACCTTCTAATTTCAGACAGAGGGGGAGCCGTGGCTAGGGAGTCTCAGCTGGGTTTATAATAATATATTTCTTATTTTAAAAAAAGATTAGAAGCAAATATTATAAATCTAGCAGGATCGGGCCAAATTGGGCCAGTCTGGGTGGTATTTGCTACATTATTCTCAGATGTTTCGGTATGTTGAACTAGCTCCTAACTTCTGCAGGACAGAGGCGTCAACTCTCACATGTGCCTGCAGATGAACAGGGCAAGGGCCTGCCTGGGACATCGCTGTTTGGACAGAAATGACTCCACGCCTGTCACTGCTCCGCCTCTGCTTTCTACTAAGCAGATCACGGTGGTGGTGGAGGAAACGCCAGATTTGACATTAAAGACAGAATCTGGATCCACCCCCAGTTAGGAGACCACAGCTCAGCCCTGCACACTCTGGACCTATTTTCTCATCTCTGACAGGCAAATGACAAAGTCTGCGTCTCAGACTTCACTGGGGCTGGAATAATGGAGAACACAACGTGGTGGATCTGAACAGGCTGGCCAAGCAGTTCAGAGAGGATGGCTACCCAGAAAAGCCCAACGGGGCCACGTGTAAAGGAACGCCATCACTGCACTCTTCCTCTGCTGAGTGGTTTCCTTAGCCATACGTTTTGCTCCTAAGCCAAATGTGCTCTGTCCGGGGACTCCTGCTCACTTCTCTTGCCCATCTCCACTATGGCTCAAAGCAATTTTGCTCAGCCCTGCCGTGATTACATTACTCTAAATTTCTGCAACCAGTTGCCTGCTGATTTCTGGATCAAATCAAACGTCCTAGACTCATGTTTGAATTCCTGTATCATCCCGACTCCAGCTTCTGTCTTTGTTTTAATTCCTTTCTCCCGCCACGAAGGCAGTTAACAGATATTGAAGTGCAGTGGACATAGGATAAAACACACATATTTGAAACATACAACTTGATTTTTGACACATGTACACACCCAAGTAGCCAGAACCACAGTCGAGACAGTGAATTTATCTCCTGTCCTCAAAAGCTGCATCTGGCTCCTTTGTTATAAATGCTTTTGTGCTTTCATGTTCCCTTTTGCCATCTATTCCTTTGCATTCACTCAAATGGCCTCATCATTGAATTATATTGAAAAATTCCCATGCTGCATATTTTCCTCTTCATGCCCTCTTCCTCCCAGCATCCCTATTTTAATTTAGAGCCCTGAAAATAACTAAAGGCTTTAGAAATAAGCTCTCCTCTCCAGTGTGGTCCCCACGCTGTCTCCTCCGGTTCATTTGTATAAATCCTGAGTGTTTCCACCAGTCTGTTTGCCCCCAGACAAAGCAATGGCACTCCTCCTGGAATCCCTGATTTTGTTTGGGCACCAGAGTGGGACACTCTCAGGAGTGAAAATGTTGTCTATTATTACTTATGCTGCAACTGTCCCAGAGAGACTGTTTGTCAGAACGCTCCCCATCAGGTGTTGAAATGCAGGCTGTGCTAACATTGCACAGATCCTGCAGCCTGAGGGAGGAAGGAATGCGGCCAACATCTCTTTGTGGTTCCTTATCTGAATATGCCAAAGACTGTGGGTCCCAGTGCGGAGGGTGCAGAGGTGTCTACCTGTGTGGCACAGGACCCTGGTCCGGAGTCTCTCTGAGAAGCTGTCTGTAGTTCTGCTTACAGCCAAAGGACTCTGGAGCTATCCCTTGGTGAGAGCTCCAGACTGTCTAGAAGGCTCCAGGATAGTAATCTAGGTGGAATTGGGGTGGGGGGGCAGTGGAGTGGATCCTGAAGCTGTGTTTACAGAGCACATTGCATCAGACCTTAAAAATGTCTGCTATCCATTTCAAAGAATGGGAGTGCAGCCTATGGATGATGGGGGTCAAAAATACCCTTTGGCACCACAATGGATTCCACATCTGCACCTCCAACCACCTCACCTATTTGAGGAGCAAGGGCTCTTCAAAATTGGGACACATTCCTAAGGTGGAGGATGGCTTCCAGTGACTTCCAAGAAGACCTCATGGAGATGAGTTGTGAGACACACCCTTCTATCTGTCTTTGTTTTGGTCTTACACCAATAAATTCTGAAGCTTTCTAGAAAGGATAGGTTGATAGCCTTCCTTAATGTCCAATGTGTTGCAGGCTTTTCCGTACTGTGATGGTTAATTTTATGTGCTGATTGGGCTAAGGGATGCTCAGAAGGCTGGTAAAACATTATTTCTGGGTGCATCTGGGGGGACGTCTCCAGAAGAGATAAGCATTTGAATCAGGAGACTGAATAAAGATGATCATCCTCACTAATGTGGGCAGGCATCATCCAAGTCACTGAGAGCCTGACTAGAACAAAAATGGGGAGGAAGGAGGAATTCACACTCTCTGCTTTAACTGGGATGTCATCTCTTCCCCTCCCTTAATGTTGGTGTGTCTGCTTCTTGAGCTTTCAAACTCAAACCATGGCTCATGCCATCACCACCTCCAACCCCTACCCCCGCCAATTCTCAGGCCTCTGGACTTGGACTGAATTGCACCATGGGCTTTCCTGGCTCTCCCACTTGTGGATGATAGACTGTGGGACTTCTTGACTTCCACTTCCTGTAAGAGATCTCCATATATCTGTATTTGTGCTTATACCTATATCTGTGTCTATCCTACTGGTTCTGTCTCTCTGGAGAACTAATACAATCTATTATTATGGGTCTTCAGTCATTTCTGTTAGGATTAGATGGGGTATGTGTGTGGCCAAGCACCTATGCTGGCAGCATCACTGCATCTAGAGCTGTGTGTGTCTGGGATCATTTGGCAATAGAATCCAAAATGTTTGCCCTCTCTTCCTACTTCCTCAGTTTCTTACATGTCACCAATTCTAATTCACCAATTAATCCTTATAGCTAACCCATCCCCATCGCCTGTGTGTACCTAAAACTTTATCCATGACACCACTCAGCAAAATAATGGCCTCTCTTAGAACAGAGGGGAAGACTGAAAATTCTTTTATGATTTAATATATTTATTTCCTCTCACAGTGGAAATAATACAGTGCACTGAAATTGCTCTTCTGCTTGTGACTTTTCTCCATTAGACCTAGTGGGGAGGGTCTGTCTTTTATTTCTGTACATCCAGTGTCCAACTCAGGCACGAAACAAAGGTGCTCAAAAAACTTCCTGAATGAATGCATTAAAAACGCACCAATCTCAGAAATATTTAGAGTGTTGATCATGCGGTGCCTTTCCCTGGAAGTCCTAGTAAGCCAAAGATACCATTCTGCCTTTCCTGAGCTTACTGCCTAGAGGGGGAGCAGGAATTAATTAAAAAGTTACATAAAGACAGAGTCACAATCTATGATAGCTATCACGGGAAGATAAAGTATAAGGAGTTACGATAATTTAGCACAAGGGTGGCCTGGTCTGGTCTGAGGGGAAAGGGAAAAGCTGAAGAGTAGGGAGGAATAAGCTCACTGAAACAGGGAGGAGGAATGTTCTTGACACAGAGAGCATCAGGTGCCAAGAGAATAGTGCAGAGACCCCTATAGGGCATCCCAGAGGTTAAAGAAGACCAGTGTGACTGCAAGGAAGGGCAGACACAAGAATGTCACAAGCTGAGGCCAGAGAGGAGATAAGGACTCTAAAACACAATCAAGATTTAGGGTTTTGCCCTAAAAGCAAGTAGTGACCCAATCAGTTGTGCAATTTTAGCATCAATATGTGGTGGTGTGATGCTGGGGACAGAAAATACACTGAGACCAATGTGGAGCAGGATGTGACAGTTTTTTGTGTCAACTTGGTTCACATGGTGCTAGAAAATGGGGTCAAACATTCTGGATATTTCTATGACGGTGTTCTTGGATGAGATTAACATTTATCTCAGTGGACTCAGAGTTAAGTACATTGTCTTCCAAAATGTGGTGGGCCTCATCTAATCAGTTGAAGGCCAAGTAGAAACAAAAAAGACTGACCTGCCCAGAGCAAGAAGAAATTCTGCTAGCCTATGGCCTTCAAATTTGAACTGCAAAAACAGCCCTTCCCTGGGTCTCCAGCCTGCTGGATTACCCTGCAGATTTGGACTTGCCAGCCTCCACAATCACATGAGCCAATTATTTAAGATCTGTCTCTATTTATATGTGTATATACATAGCATATGTGTGCATGTATGTGTAAGTATGTGTATGCATTGCTACATACATCTTTCTGGTTCTGTTTCTTTGGAAAACCCTGACTGGAGAGATTTCAGAGTTGAGGAATGAGATGACCAGAGGAGGAAGGTCTCAGAAGGAGTGCTGTGCACAGACTGCAGGTGAGGCTGGTGACCCCTGAGCATAAGGCATAAGCCACAGGCCTTGCAGCAAGGTCTGCTACTCTTGCTGGTCAGGGTGAGTCAAGGAGAGACTGCACATCATCCAGCAAGTGTGTGCCAGCCAGCCAGAAAGGTACTAGGAAAAAGAGAGGGCAGGAGCTCTGGCACACTGGTCCCTGTGTCCTTGACGTGGTGGATATGGCTCACAGATAGGGAGAAGTGTGGTATCGCACAGTAGAGTCCAGCTGAGATTGGACAGCAAGTCTGGTGGGAGTGAAAGCTGGACAAGCAAGGTAAAGGTGACAAGGCTGGACTGGAGAACTGGGGTGCCCTGCCAAGCCATCCTGGAGGTGACACAGCTCAGGGAAAAGACCAGGTCGTATGGTGACCTTGGAGCAGGGTAAGGGGCTGTTATGGAGAAGGTGGGGTTAAGAGAAGGGGTGTTAATATCATGAGATTCCAGGGCGTGGAACGAGGCATCTCCCTGGCATGCCATGTTTCTGGGGAAACCAGAAAGAGAAGGAGACTTAGAGAAAAAGCCATTAAAGGAAGGGACAAGGCAAAACAAAACAAAAACAAAAACAAAAAAGGAAGGGACAAGGCAAAGGATTGACACTGCAGAAAGTGCTCTGATCCTCAGCAGTGAGCAGGCCCTCCCTAGGAGGCCTCCCCACGCTTGGCCCTTCCTTTATCCCACTGCACAAGGAGGTATGGGCACACCTGCAGCCCATCCACTGGTCCTGGGCAAGGCCAGAAGTGCCACAAGACCCTGAGAGGGAACCAGACCAGTGAATCCACCTGCGTGGGATGGGACTGCTATGAACATATCACTAAAAATACTTCCACCTCAATATCTGAGTATCCTGGACTCTGGTTCAACTCAGCAGGGGCAGATGAGTCACAGCACTCTTGGGTGGAACCTTTGATCTGTATGATTATTCCAGAGGCTGTTTCATTGAACTGATACTACGTAAGTCTGTGTAGATATCCACCAAACTCCGTATTACAACCAGGCTGAGGGAGTGATACCACTAGAACCAGAGGGCAGCAAGGCAGGCTTTCGGTGGTGTTGGAAACCAGGGGCAGATGTGCCATTCAGGGACAAGGTGGGTCCCCTTCTCCATCATGAGGGGGCAGCCCTGTCAGACATAAGTTGGGTTCAAGGGCCAGGAGAACTCATTATTTCCAGACATTCCCTTACATGGGGCCCATGGTTGCTGCTGGCGTAAGTGGGATAGCATAGAGAATCAGGCCTGGCCAGAGAGGATCCCATCTCTGTTCCCCTTAAGAATTCAGGGGTGGGAAGAAAGCTGTACAGGGATAGAAACATCTGCCTTACACTGTGTGGCTGCCCACTTCTGAAAATGTCAAGGTCACGTCTAGCAGGTGCATGTGTGTGTGTGCACGGTGCTACATGCTGCCAGTCCAGGCCGGAAGTTTTGTCACAAAATGTTGACTATTCATTTATGCTCAGAATTATGTTTATTTATTTCTTAGCATGGTTAAGAACATACCAGAGAACCACAGTTAAATGATGAGTTCATTTTCCAAGTTCCTAGGTCTTTTAGGAAATGATCTTGCCTTTTTTTTTTAAGAGACAAAGATAAAACATCTATAAGATAAGACAAAAAAGCACAAAAACTCAATAACTGATTTCTGGGGAAACTTTTATCTCCTTATCCATTGATAATGTTTCTTTGGGTAATTTGGTTTCCTATGGCTCAATAAATTAAATCCAGATAGATGAAGCAAGAAATAGATTTTTAACTCTGTTCTGAATTAGAATTACATCATTATAATAAAACCATAAGGACATTCTGGGATCTTGCAAAGAATTAAAGTTGGGATGGATATCATATCAGCATATGATGAGGCATATTTCACCAGCTAATAATTCTGAGTTTTGTAACCTTTTAAAAATTCTGTTAATACTGATCAGAAAATATGTCCCAATCTTGTGTTGGGTTTGATTTGGCACAAGTGACCATTCAACTACCAAAACAACTTTTATCATTTATTTTATCATTTTATATTATAAAAGCCTAAACATTACTTTATCAGGAGAGGGGATCTGTTTGTTGACTTGCTCTTCTGGTAAAAATTGCCCACCATTGTCTAATGCTTTAAGAAGAGCAGATGTTGAAATCCTAAAGTTTTAGACTCTATTTACAGATTATTCATAATGGGATGCCCACAGCCAGCTCCCACCATCAGGGAGCAGAAACTGGAATCTTGGAACACCAGATCCTTGGAAAACCAAAACCACCAGACTTGCTCAGGGACTGGCAAGGAGCCATCTGACCTCACTCTAGCTACACAACAGACTGCTGGATGTCAGGATGCTTCATCCCCTGGCTCTGCCATCCTGGGATCCTTCCATGGCACGATGGAGTCCTAGATCCCCTTTGAGCCCTCTGCCCTGTCCTCACCCCAGTGGTGAGGATGAAGCAGCACACTCTGGCAGGACATGATGCATTATGTTTAACTGGTAATCGATACCCTTGAGAGAGGCCTGTCTGCCCCCAGGGGTTCTCTGGCTGAAGTATAAGCAAATCCAGGAATGGAGGCTGTAGGGAAGGCCAGAAAAGAGACCAACAGGAGAGGGGGCTTCCAGGCCTCCAAGCCATTGAACATAATAATCTTACGGCTGAGTAAAACAGTGTCTGCATCATCTTCTGGATTTCAAATATATTCTTCATTAGCCAGGAAAAAAGATTGGTTTCTGCTTGTTTTCCCTAATGGCTGACTGTGCATGTACAACCTTCTGGTATGGGTGGGTGGAGGGCGTAGCAGGGAGGAGGGTGGCATAATGGTAAATGAGTAGTTAGACCAATATCATTAAGTCACTATTAGTTAACTCAGACACAACTAAAGTCAAAGGAGTTCTGATTCCTTAGCCAGTTACGTGAGATTTCCCCGGCACAAACTAAGTTCATTAGATACAGAGTATGGATAATCCATAATTTAATATGGAAATTTAGGCATGGAGTATTACTAATCAGATAACTAGAGCTTCAAATCAGACTATTAAGAGACCAGTGAACTTGTCCTAATTTGCTGACCAAAAAAAGAATGAGCAAGGGAAACTAATGACTCCCCCTTATGTCTCCTTTGACTAAGGGTTGAGAACATCTGCAAGCTACAGGAAGGGGCTCCCATGGAAATGTGCTTTGTCTGGCAAGTGCGCATCCTCTTCCTACCACCCATGTGTGTTCTGAGAGGTTTTTTAAAAAAGATTTTACTTATTTATTTGAGAGAGAGAGAGAAAGAGAGAACACAAGCAGGAGAAGGTGATAGAGGGAGAAGCAAACTCCCCGCTGACCAGGAAGCTCTCACGAGGAGCTTGATCTCAAGACTCTGGGATCATGATCTGAGCTACAGGCAGATGCTTAACCAACTGAGCCACCCAGGCGCCCCTGATCTGAGAGTTTTAACACCCAGAAACACCGTCAGGTCCCTGCTGCAGAGTATTTTACTGCGTGGATGTCATCAAGCACAGTGTAACTCAAATGACATCAAGAGTAATGACCACAGGGATCCCTGGGTGGCGCAGCAGTTTGGCGCCTGCCTTTGGCCCAGGGCGCGATCCTGGAGATCCAGGATCGAATCCCACATCAGGCTCCCGGTGCATGGAGCCTGCTTCTCCCTCTGCCTATGTCTCTGTCTCTCTCTCTCTCGCTCTCTGTGACTATCATAAATAAATAAAAAGTTTAAAAAAAAAAAAGAGTAATGACCACATTAAAAATAACTGCACCACTAATTATAAGAAAACTAAAGAATGTTAGACTTAGACCTATATGAATCTCAGAGGAAGCAGTACATATACTTATGGGAAGGAAGTATAAAATCTTCATTATGCGAAAGCCTATTTAGATAGAGCACAACGCTTGATACAGGTTAGCTTTTGTGCTTTAAAGGATCCATATATGTCAGAAAAGATCTAAGAAAGATATGAATTACATTGAAAACTCCACTGTAATTAACCAGTTAGAGACATCTATGGTGACAATTGGGAACAAACAGAGGGTCGCTGTAATCCAAAGGCTTAAAGCAGAGACACAAGGGCTCAGGGAATAAGACACAGAGAAGCAGAGACTTGCAAAATGACCTGCCAAAGCTCAAGAACACCTTGAAAGCAGAGCACAAAGATAATATTTCCTGCAGAAAATAAGATAGGAAGAGAGCCTTAAGAGAAACAGAGCAAAATAAGATGAAAAAGGAAGAGTTTAAACAGAGGGGAAAAAAATGATAGTTATTAAAGATGGGTAAAAGTGGTCCAAGAAATGCAGTTACCCCAAAACAAAGAGAATAGGAAAAAATTCAGAATTCTAGTTCAAGGCAATTTTGCCAAAATAAAGCAGGATGCAAACTCACTCTGCAAACATTTACCATTTGAAACTTAAAGGCTGACCAATATCAAGGTGTATCACAGTGAAGCAAATGGACTTTATAATTGAAAAATATTATTGACACCTGGGCCAAAAAAAACCATTGCCTTGCATAGACAGGATGGGTGAGATTATGCCATGGTAGCAAGTATCCCCCAAATATCAGTGGGTAAAGGCAACAAAAATTTGTTTCTCACTCATGCTACAATGCCCAATGTTGGTAAATGTGGGTGAGTTATGTGGGCCCTACTCATTAGAGTTGCCCACACTGATGGTACAGCTCCCATCTACAACTTGCCAATTATCATGCCAGAAGGAAAGAGAGCTCTGGACAATCTCACACTACAGGGAATACTCAGGCTTGGAAGTGACCCACATAAGTTTTGCTCACATGGCCCTAAACGACCACAAGGAGACTAGGCGGTATAATGTTACCACATGAAGGGAAGTTGGAGAGCTAGAACCAGAAAGGGTATCCAGCTTGAGATGGTGACGTAGCAGTTGTCAGGAGGAGATCTCAGAGTGAGCACTGGCTGCCCACACCCCGACCCCAGAAGGGCCATAGAAGCCCCCAAGGCAGGCCTCAGGCACTGACCCTGCACAAGCCCTGTGACACAGTAAGAGAGAAACCATGGTTGTACTTGATGTAAGGCAATAAGACACACCTTGTGGGTAAGAACCAGGCCCTTGAATGCTGCAATCTGGGCTCCTCTGAGCCTGCTGGATCTGTCACTCTAGATGGATTGTTTAAACTCTTCCTTTTTCATCTGGGACCACGGAACTTGGCCCACTCCTCCCTGAGAAATGAGACAGGTCCCAGGGCACCAGACCCAGCCCCACCTTCTACTTTAGTTATATCTTGTATCTCTGTTTCATGGTGCCCTGGGAGCTCACCCAGACTGAGAAGTCATTCTTGCCAGCATCTGAAAGGACACTCAGGGAGGATGAATCCCAGGTACCCAGTTCCAGAGGGCAACAATTTCTCTGCTTCTCCCCAGATTCGAGGGTGGCTTTCTGGAGTCTCCAGTTCACTAGCTACTGTGTTCCCTATGCACATTCTCTAGAGCTCCCTACAACGTGTAAACACAGTTTTACCACTCACCAAGAATCCTTTGACCTTGCTCTCAACCTTTTTTTTCTTTTTTAAAGATTTTTAAAGATATATTTATTCATGACAGACACACACACACAGAGAGACAGATAGACAGAGAGAGAGGTAGAGACACAGGCAGAGGGAAAAGCAGGCTCCATGCAGGGAGCCTAATGTGGGACTCGATCCGGGGTCTCCAGGATCACACCCTAGGCTCAAGGCAGCACTAAACCACTGAACCACCAGGGCTGCCCTGCTCTCAACCTTTTAAAAAATTTTAGCACACTTTTGTCCAGGGAAAAGAGAAGAACTGGGTTCATTGTTCATAGCTATTTTTAAGCAGCCAATTTTGGTTTCCAAGAGTAAAAAGAAACCCCAAAAAAACAAAAAACAAACCAAAAACACTTGTAGGAAGAAAAAAAAAGGAACAATATAAACAACTTTCCATGTCACTTAAAAAAAATCAGATGCTGTACATGAGAACAGACTGCCATGGGAAATTGTAAAATGTCTTTCTCCAAATATCTTTAAAAAGGCAAAATAAATACCCATCTGTTCTCCGATGGCAGAACAGCAAAAAATATTAGAAAAGCGGTAGAATGCATCACATCCACATTTATAAAGACCCCTTTCAACCATTCAATATCCTCCTTCACATATGTCAGAGGCAGGAAAGTGGGATGATAAAAATGGAAAAGGAGATCCAGAAAGCAACACCTCTTATAGTGAAAATCTATAATTCTGGAAAATGTTCTCTGCAAAGATATTCCCTCTTGTATTGAGACTGAGGTGGATTAAGAAGTGGAAGGAATATATACATGAATAAAGTCTCCTGAAAATGTCTGTAAATGCATGGGATGGAATGCATGAACAGGGAGTGCCCTTGGCCGTCACCTTCAACGTCAGCCTCACGGCGTTGCAGTCCTCCTGCAGTGGATTCAGCTTCAGCGTCTCCCCAAGGTTGCTGCAGCCCGACGACTGGTGCTGCCTTTCACAGCAGACACACACCTCGACACTGTCAAACTTAATCTAGACAGAGGAACACAGACAGATCTCACCATTAAAACGGCATTCTGCCCTGGTGGGTACACTTGAGCAACACAGTTAAGATTGTGTGAAAATGCACCCTGGTTCAGTTTTCTTTAAGTAATAAAGCCGAAATGATTTTTTATGGACCAAAGCTGGGGGGAAAACAAAAAACAAACAAAGAAAACCACTAGTAGGAATAGCTTCAAATTCCGATTTTAAAAGCAATTCATAAAAAAGAAGTAAATTTGTAGTGACCTAAGCTATGACGTTACAATTTCAGATGAGTCACAGAGATTTAAGTCAATGAACTGAGAACTGCTCATGTCAAGCTATGCATGGAGATGTGTGACCATGGCTCTGTGCTTTGGCTTGTGCTGCTCCCATGGTCAGCAGTTTCCTGACTCACTGCACGGTCCATCAAACTCCTACTCATGCGTCAAGACCCAACTCCAGCATCATCCTGGCAGTCTTGTCTGGTTCCCCCGCCTCCCCCCACAAGCTGCTTGCCTCTCCCCTGGGCAACATATTCCCACCCCAGGTCCCGCTGGAGACTTACTCTATCCCTCTGCAGTTACTTGCGTCCTCCCTGTTCCCCTGAGGGCAGCCACTACATGTCACCACCATAGCACTCACAATGCAATGAGGTGTGGCATTTTAATAAATGCAGAATAAAAATATCTTGGAAAATTAAAAATCATGGGAAGAAAAAATAATGCAATTCAAATGTTTTAAAAAGCCTAGGGCCCAGGAGATCCTCAGAGCATGCCAGCCGCCCCCTCCCCCAGCAGCCTGGTGTAGCACGCGTCAGCCAGACTGCCGAAATGAAAAATGACTGCATTTTGCCACTCACTCGGCCCTACCGGCTCACCCTCATTTCCTCCTTCCCATTCCCAGCTGAGCCTTTCATGCCTAATTGCTATCCCATACACACCCAACTGCTCACAAACACAGACTTCCAGAAAGACAAAGAGACAGCCACAGGTCAAGACTATTGCCCATGGGCCAAATTCTCATCTATTGCAAACCTCTGGATAGTTTATCCCTTATCTTTTTTTTTTCCTGCTTTATTTATTCTATTTATGATAGTCACACACACACACAGAGAGAGAGAGAGAGAGAGAGAGAGAGAGAGGCAGAGACATAAGCAGGCTCCATGCACCGGGAGCCCAAAATGGGATTCGATCCCGGGTCTCCAGGATCGCGCCCTGGGCCAAAGGCAGGCACCAAACCGCTGCGCCACCCAGGGATCCCTAGTTTATCCCTTATCTACTTTATGCTGCAGTGTTTGCTCTTTTAATTCAATCTTCTAAAGTAATGAGGGACGCCTGGGTGGTTCTGTGGTTGAGCATCTGCCGTTGGCTCAGGGCTTGATCCCAGGGTCTTGGGATCAAGTTCTGCATCAGGCTCCCTACAAGGAGCCTGCTTCTCCCTCTGCCTGTGTCTCTGCCTCTCTCTGTGTGTCTCTCCTGAATGAATAGATAAAACCTTAAAAAAAATAATAATGAGTGATAGGCTGGAGAAAGAGAGTTGAGGCTGGAAGCCAAGCAGCAGCAGCAGGAGGAGAGCTGCATCTGCATAAACCACCTGCATAAACCAGCACCCTGGCCCTTGGCCACCCACCCATGGGAACGGGGCTCTAAAATTCACCTTTGCCTTTCATGCTTTTACCAATGTCTCCAGTCTCCAGAGCTGAAGTCCACACTGAGCATTCAGCCTGGCTAAGGGGGCCCTCACAACACACCTGTGACACTTCCCAAGAGAAGGTGCAGCCGCCACCCACACTGGGGTCTGCAGGGCCAGACCACTCAGTACAAATCCCTCCCGTGGCTCCACTCCTTTGCACAGGGCAGCCTGTCCTTCTGATCCACAGAAGACACAGAACTCAGATCCCCAAGGGGGGACAGCGGGGATCGCGCCCCCCAATCCCACACATCCCATGTGTGCTATGGACAAGGCCCCTTGCTGCCGGCTGGCCAAGGCTGTATTGTGTGCAGGGATACTGTTCCATAACTGATCCCTTGGACTGCAGGTTTTTCTCTAACTAGAGATGCCACGAAATGAAGAAGTATGGGAAAGTACAGCAGTCATTCCTCTTGCCCGGGAAACCGTTTTATGTTGGTTTCAACCTATTGGTAGTGATGCTATTGGCTAGGAATGCCTGGGGGGATTCACCTGGATCCATATTACCTATGATGAGCCCCCAAAGACATTACCCCGCCTGAGCTGGGCAACCTGTGGCTTTGCCTTTACTGTGGTTGAGGGTGCGGCGCTTAGGCTTTCATAGGTTCACTCTTTATTGGCGAATTTAAACCACAGAGCAGGAATTAGGGCATGGGAAGGGGGAAAAGTAGGGTCACTCAAGAGGTCATCTAGGGCTCTCTAAGAGGGAATCTTCATGGCTGAGGCATCCTGGTCCTCATCTAGTTCCATGGCTTATAATGGTGGGAAATGTGTTTATTCAAGACGGATGTCTTTGAAACGAATGCCTTGAGAATCAAAAGCAAACTTTTGCCCTAGAGCCCTTCCTCTGTTCTCTCCCTCCCTCAGCCCCACTCCTGATCCCCCTCACTCCCTTCTATTTTATCCTCTGCCCGCAGCATTTACCACCTTCTCACATGCCCTAGGACTGATTCCTTCTCTCCATCTTCTGTTCTGCCCAAGAGTATATAAGGAAGGGATCTGGGTCTGTCTTATTTGCAGATGCATGCCAGAACCTACAACAGTGCTGGCTGAGAATGGCTTTCCCTCCCAATCTCTCCACCACCTGCCTGCCACCCCGGCTGGAACAACATGAGGGGTAACTAGCCTGTCTGGCATCTTTGTGAAAAGATCCCTGGAAAGGGGTATCACACTGTCCACTAGCCACACTGGTCTAATCAGCTTATCACATCACCCTCTATTGTGGGGATAAAGTAGCCTAATGCTGGAAGAGGAAGGAAGAGATAACTTTGGGGGAATAGGCAGGTCTAGGTAAGTCTCCTTCAAGGGAGCAGAAAGGCCTACACCAAGATTCTCAAGGTACGCATGGCCAAGTCTGCATGTAAGTTGGAAATAATATCTTATGTTAGATACTTACTAAGTATGCCCACTCTGAATTCAAAACCACAGCCCAACACTTTCTACAGAGCACACACACATTTTTCCAACTGACGAATTAAGATTCCATAATCAGGGAGATCTATTTAAACTACAGTAAGTACTTAGTACCTCAGGTTATGCTCAAGACCAATCATCACCCACACGAGTAAATGCACAGCCCAGCAATTTACTGTGACCAATACTGTTGAGGTGTGGCTGGCATTTAATTTAATGTAGTTTAATTTTAATTAAATTTAAATGTAAAAACAGAAAAGCAATCTTACACAATCTTTAGAGAAAACATTGGAGAAAATCATTAGGATCTAAGGCGAGGCAAAGAGCTCTTGAAGTGACACCAGAAGTCTAAGAGCAAACATTGATTTCTGTGCTACACATGACCCGTTATAAGGATGAAAGACAAACTATAGACCATGAGAAAATGTTTGCAAACCACATAGTCAACAAAATCATGTAATATATGTGATTTTTTGGTTTTTTATTCTTAAGTTTTAACTTTTGTTTTATTGCTTGTTTAGTATCCTGTGTGCCCTTCTCTAATGCACCTGCAATCTCTCCAAGAGAACTGGAAATATCCCGAGTATGATCTTACTCATCAGATGCTCTGTCAGCTTCATTTTCTTCTTAAAGACCATTCCACTGAGCCTCTATCTCCTGCTTTAATGTGGACTGGTTGACTTCTGTTTTGTTCTATGTGTCTATTTCTCTCTCTCTCTCTGCCTTGATTACTATGGCTGTAAGTCTTAAAACCAAATAAACTGATTCTTCCCCTTCATCTTTTTTTCAAAATTGTTTCTTTGCCAGGGGTGCCAGGGTGGCTCAGTTGATTAATCATCTGACTCTTGATTTCAGGTCAGTTCGTGATCTCAGGATCATGAGATTTAGCCCCAAATCAGGCTCTGTGCTGGGCATGTATCCTGCTTAAGACTCCCTCTCTCTCTCTTGGCCCCTCCCCGACCACTCAAGTTCTCTTTCTCTCTCTCCAAAAGAAAAAAATTTCTTTGCCTTTCCATATACATTTTAGTATAAGATTGTCTATGTCTACAAAAAAACTTTCTGGGGTTTTGATAGGAATTGCATTAAACCTGCACGTCAATTTGGGGAGAATTGATATCTTCATTATGTTGTATCTTCCAAATCATGAATGTAGTATGTCTCTCCATTTATTTAGAATTCTTTGACTTATTTTATCTTCATTATGTAGTTTTCTTTTTTTTAAAGATTTTATTTATTTTTTCATGAGACACATACACACACACACACAGAGGCAGAGACACAGGCAGAGGGAGAAGCAGGCTCCATGAAGGGAGCCCGACGTGGGACTTGATCCCAGGGCTCCAGGATCCGGGGGCTGAAGGCAGGTGCTAAATGAGCCACCCAGGGATCCTGATTATGTAGTTTTCAATGTACAATTCCAATAACTATTTTGATTTATACCTACATAGTTTGTTTTTTTTTTTTTTAAAGATTGCTTTATTGCGATGCCTGGGTGGCTCAGCGGTTGAGCCTCTGCCTTTGGCTCAGGGTGTGGTCCTGGAGTCCGGGATTGAGTCCCACTTCGGGCTCCTTGAGGGGAGCCTGCTTCTCCTTCTGCCTGTGTCTCTGCCTCTCTCTTTGTGCCTCTCATGAATAAATAAAGTCTTTTTTTTTTTTTAAAAAAAAGATTGTTTTATTTCAGAGAGAGAGAGAGAGGGAGGAGGAGGAGCAGAGTGAGAGGGAGAGAGAGAATCCCAAGTAGACTTCACACTTAGTGTGCAGCCTGATACAGGGAGCTTGATCTCACAATGCTGAGATCATAACCTGAGTCAAAATCAAGAGTTGGACACTTAACCAATTGAGCCACACCTATGCATTTTTGAGTGATTGTAAATAGGATCATATTTTTAATTTCATTGTCCATATACGTTACTAATATAGAGAAATACAATTGAATTTTGTATGTTTATCTTGTATCCCGTGACCTTGCTCAACTTGCTGATAAATTCTAAGGAATTGTTTCTAAAGGTCCCTTGGGATTTTGTCTATAGATACTCATGTCATCTACAAATAAGGTTAGTTTTATTTCTTCCTTTTTAAAAAAATTTTTTTTGAGAGAGAGAGAATGTGTGGGTGCATGTGTGAGCGAGGTAGGGGGAGGGTCAGAGAAGAATCTTAAGCAGGATCCACAATGAGGGGCTCAATCCCACAACCCTGAGCTCATGACCTGAGCCAAACCAAGAGTTGGATGCTTAACCAAATGAGCCACCAAGTTGCGCCTATTTCTTCCTTTCTGATTTGTATTCCTTTAATTTGCTTTTCTTACCTTGTTGCATTAGCTAGAACGTCTAGTACTATGTATGTACTATGTTGAAAAATAGTGGTGAGAATGGCAAGAATGTTTCTCATCTTGAGGGGGAAAGCATTTAGTTTTTTTACCATGAAGTATTATGTTAGCTCTAGGGTTTTTGTAGATGCTCTTTCAAGTTGAGGAAGTTATCCTCTAAGCCTATTTTTCTGAGGATTTTTTTTTCCATGGAAGGGTATTCAATTTTGTTAAGTGCTTTTTTTGTATCAACTGATCTGACCATGTGATTTTCTTCTTTAGTCTATTCATAAAATGGATTACATTGATTGATTTTTTGAATACTGAACCAGCCTTGCATCCCTGGCATAAACCCCTCTTGGTAATGCTGTACAATTTATATATGTATTCTTTATATATGCTGAATTCTATTTGCTTGTATTTTGTTAAGGATTTTTGCATCTATATTAATTTCTTTTGCTGCACTGTCTCTGGTTTTGGTAGACAATAATATTACACTCATAAAATCAAATTGGAAGTATTTCCTTCTCTTCTATTTTCTCAAAAAGAGTATGTGAAAATGGAGTTAATTCTTCTTTAAATATCTGATAGAACTCTCAAGTGAAACTACCTGGCCCTGGAGATTTTATTTTGGGGAGTTTTAAAATTAAAAATTTAATTTCCTTAGTACTTATAGGGCAATTCAAAAGGTTTCATACTGTGTGTGATGGTAGTTTTGTGTTTTTTAAGGACTTGATCCATTTCATCTATATTGCTAAATTTATTTGTGCACTCATACGATTCCCTTATTACTTTTTTTTTGAGAGAGAGAGAGAGAGAACAGAGAGCAAATGAACACATGTGCATAGGTGGGGGGGGGCAGAAGGATAGAGAGAGAGAGAGAATCTTAAGGAGGCTTCATGCTCAGTGTGGAGCCCGATATGGAGCTTGATCTCACAACCCTGACATAATAACCTGAGATGAAATCAGGAGTCAGATGCTTAATGGACTGAGCCACCCAGTTGCCCCTCCCTTTTTATCTTTTTCATGTCTCCAGAGTCTGAAGTTACATATTTCCTCATTTCATTTCAGACATTGATAATCTGTGTCTTCTATCTTTTTTACTGAGGAGAGGTTTGTCAATTTTATTGATCTCATCAGAGTATAAACTCCTTTTTTCATTGATTTTCTAAAATTGTCTTATTTTCAATCTCACTGAATTGTGCTCTTATCTCTTTTATTTTCTTCTTGCTTTTGGTTGATTTTGTCTTCCTTTTCTAGTTTCCTGAGGTAGGAAATTAGGTTACTGATTTGAGACTTCTCCTTCTTATGTAAGCATCTAGTGCAACAAATTTCCCTCTCAGTATTACTTTAGTTTCATCCCACATATTTTAATATGCCATGCTTTATTTTCATCCCTTTCTAAATATATCTGAATTCCCCTTGAGGCTTCTTCTTTGATCCATGGATTATTTAGAGTGTGTTATTTAACTTCCACATGTTTAGAAATAGTCATCATAATAGTAAAGAAAACTTACAGTATGGCCAGAACTTCCATGTAAAAGATGAATACGATGAAAATTTAACATATGGCAACCACACAAATATCTTACACCAAGAAAAGGGATAGGGAATGAGCAAATAAAAAATCATAGCGTATAAACAGGACCCCTCACTATTATTTTATTTATTTTAGAAAACAGAGAATCTTTTCTTCCTAGTTATTTTTCCCCCTACAAGTAAATTATCATTTTTCTGTAGCTGATTCAAGATTTTTTGTCTTTAAGGTCTTAAGTTTCACCATAATATGTCTTGGTGTGGATTTCTTTCAGAGTATCCTGTTTGGGAGGAGGGGCAAGATGGCGGAAGAGTAGGGTCCCCAAATCACCTGTCCCCACCAAATTACCTAGAAAACCTTCAAATCATCCTGAAAATCTACGAATTCGGCCTGAGATTTAAAGAGAGACCAGCTGGAACGCTACAGTGAGAAGAGTTCGCGCTTCTATCCAGGTAGGAAGACGGGGAAAAAGAAAGACACAAAAGGCCTCCAAGGGGGAGGGGCCCCGCGAGGAGCCGGGCTGAGGCCGGGGCGAGTGTCCCCAGGACAGGAGAGCCCCGTCCCGGAGGAGCAGGAGCTGCACCGACCTTCCCGGGCGGAAAGGGGCCCGCAGGGAGTTAGAGCAGGACCCAGGAGGGCGGGGATGCCCTCGGGCTCCCTGGGACACTAACAGGCACCTGCGGCGCGCGCAGGAGAGTGCGCCGAGCTCCCTAAGGGCTGCAGCGCACGGCGGGACCCGGAGCAGCTCGGAGGGCTCGGGCGGCGGCTCCGCGGAGGGGGCTGCGCGGCTCCGGGAGCAGCTCGGCGGCCGCGGCTCCCGCAGAAGAGGCTCCGTGCGGAGGGGGCTGCGCGGCCCCGGGAACAGCTCCGAGGGGCTCGGGCGGCGGCTCCGCGGAGAGGCGGCTGCACCACCGGGAGCGCGAATCCAACAGCGCAGGCGGGAGCACAGGGCGCCGGGACACAGCCCAGGATCCGGCCTCCCCCGGGACAGGCAGAGGCCGGGAGGGCCCAGGACAGCAAGGACGCTCCTGCCCCGAGCTGAGCGGATCAGCGGCCCCGCCCCCGAGCCTCCAGGCCCTGCAGGCGGAGAGCTCCCCTCTCTGCTCTCCGCAGTTCCTGCGGGGGCTGAAGCCAGGTTTCCAGAGCTGCTGAAGCCACAGGGGCCGTTCCTCCAGGGGCCTCACGGGGTAAACAACCCCCACTGAGCCCTGCACCAGGCAGGGAGCGGAGCAGCTCCCCCAAGTGCTAACACCTGAAAATCAGCACAACAGGCCCCTCCCCCAG
Organism: Otocyon megalotis megalotis; assembly: GCA_017311455.1. Classification (NCBI taxonomy): domain Eukaryota; kingdom Metazoa; phylum Chordata; class Mammalia; order Carnivora; family Canidae; genus Otocyon; species Otocyon megalotis. The sequence continues at coordinate 6,044 of JAEUCK010007387.1, read as the reverse complement.
AAGACCGGCGAGACCGACCAGTTCCAGGGGAAGGAAGTCAAGGGACTTAAGTATACAGAATCAGAAGATACTCCTCTGTGAGGTTTTTTGTTTTTTTTTCTTTTCTTTTTTCTTTTTTTTCTTTTTCTTTTCTTTTTTTCTTTTTGATTCCTGATTGCTTCCCCCACCCCCTTTTTTTCACCTCTTTCTTTTTCTTTCTCTTTTTCTTCTCTTTTTTCCTTTTTTTCTTCCCTTTTTCTTTTTTCTTTTTCTTCTTTCTTTCCTTCTTTCTCTCCTCTTTTATTCTCCTTTTCCCAATACAACTTGTTTTTGGCCACTCTGCACTGAGCAAAATGACTAGAAGGAAAACCTCACCTCAAAAGAAAGAATCAGAAAAAGTCCTCTCTCCCACAGAGTTACAAAATCTGGATTACAATTCAATGTCAGAAAGCCAGTTCAGAAGCACTATTATACAGCTACTGGTGGCTCTAGAACAAAGCATAAAGGACTCAAGAGACTTCATGACTGCAGAATTTAGATCCAATCAGGCAGAAATTAAAAATCAATTGAATGAGATGCAATCCAAACTAGAAGTCCTAACGACGAGGGTTAACGAGGTGGAAGAACGAGTGAGTGACATAGAAGACAAGTTGATGGCAAAGAGGGAAACTGAGGAAAAAAGAGACAGACAATTAAAAGCCCATGAAGACAGATTAAGGGAAATAAACGACAGCCTGAGGAAGAAAAACCTACGTTTAATTGGGGTTCCCGAGGGCGCCGAAAGGGACAGAGGGCCAGAATATGTATTTGAACAAATCCTAGCTGAAAACTTTCCTAATCTGGGAAGGGAAACAGGCATTCAGATCCAGGAAATAGAGAGATCCCCCCCTAAAATCAATAAAAACCGTTCAACACCTCGACATTTAATAGTGAAGCTTGCAAATTCCAAAGATAAAGACAAGATCCTTAAAGCAGCAAGAGACAAGAAATCCCTGACTTTTATGGGAAGGAGTATCAGGGTAACAGCAGACCTCTCCACAGAGACCTGGCAGGCCAGAAAGGGCTGGCAAGATATATTCAGGGTCCTAAATGAGAACAACATGCAACCAAGAATACTTTATCCAGCAAGGCTCTCATTCAAAATGGAAGGAGAGATAAAGAGTTTCCAAGACAGGGAGGAACTGAGAGAATATGTGACCTCCAAACCAGCTCTGCAAGAAATTTTAAGGGGGACTCTTAAAATTCCCCTTTAAGAAGAAGTTCACTGGAACAAGGACTAAATAGATATCATGATGACACTAAACTCATATCTGTCAATAGTAACTCTGAACGTGAACGGGCTTAATGACCCCATCAAAAGGCGCAGGGTTTCAGACTGGATAAAAAAGCAGGACCCATCTATTTGCTGTCTACAAGAGACTCATTTTAGACAGAAGGACACCTACAACCTGAAAATAAAAGGTTGGAGAACCATTCTCCATTCAAATGGTCCTCAAAAGAAAGCAGGGGTAGCCATCCTTATATCAGATAAACTGAAATTTACCCCAAAGACTGTAGTGAGAGATGAAGAGGGACACTATCTCATACTTAAAGGATCTATCCAACAAGAGGACTTAACAATCCTCAATATATATGCCCCAAATGTGGGAGCTGCCAAATATTTAAACCAATTAATAACCAAAGTGAAGAAATACTTAGATAATAATACACTTATACTTGGTGACTTCAATCTAGCTCTTTCTACCCTCGATAGGTCTTCTAAGCACATCTCCAAAGAAACGAGAGCTTTAAATGAGACACTGGACCAGATGGATTTCACAGATATCTACAGAACTTTACATCCAAACTCAACTGAATACACATTCTTCTCAAGTGCACATGAAACTTTCTCCAGAATAGACCACATATTGGGACACAAATCGGGTCTGAACCGATACCAAAAGATTGGGATCGTCCCCTGCATATTCTCAGACCATAATGCCTTGAAATTGGAATTGAATCGCAACAAAAAGTATGGAAGGTCATCAAACACGTGGAGGCTAAGGACCATCCTGCTAAAAGATGAAAGGGTCAACCAGGAAATTAAGGAAGAATTAAAAAGATTCATGGAAACTAATGAGAATGAAGATACAACCGTTCAAAATCTTTGGGATGCAGCAAAAGCAGTCCCAAGGGGGAAATACATCGCAATACAAGCATCCATTCAAAAACTGGAAAGAACTCAAATACAAAAGCTAACCTTACATTTAAAGGAGCTTGAAATGAAACAGCAGATAGACCCTACGCCCAGCAGAAGAAGAGAGTTAATTAAAATTCGAGCAGAACTCAACGAAATTGAGACCAGAAGAACTGTGGAACAGATCAACAGAACCAGGAGTTGGTTCTTTGAAAGAATTAATAAGATAGATAAAACATTAGTCAGCCTTATTAAAAAGAAGAGAGAGAAGACTCAAATTAATAAAATCATGAATGAGAAAGGAGAGATCACTACCAACACCAAGGAAATACAAACGATTTTAAAAACATATTATAAACAGCTATACACCAATAAATTAGGCAATCTAGAAGAAATGGACGCATTCCTGGAAAGCCACAAACTACCAAAACTGGAACAGGAAGAAATAGAAAACCTGAACAGGCCAATAACCAGGGAGGAAATTGAAGCAGTCATCAAAAACCTCCCAAGACACAAGAGCCCAGGGCCAGATGGCTTCCCAGGGGAATTCTATCAAACGTTTAAAGAAGAAATCATACCTATTCTACTAAAGCTGTTTGGAAAGATAGAAAGAGATGGAGTACTTCCAAATTCGTTCTATGAGGCCAGCATCACCTTAATTCCAAAACCAGACAAAAACCCCACCAAAAAGGAGAATTACAGACCAATATCCCTGATGAACATGGATGCAAAAATTCTCAACAAGATACTAGCCAATAGGATCCAACTACACATTAAGAAAATTATTCACCATGACCAAGTAGGATTTATCCCCGGGACACAAGGCTGGTTCAACACTCGTAAAACAATCAATGTGATTCATCATATCAGCAAGAGAAAAACCAAGAATCATATGATCCTCTCATTAGATGCAGAGAAAGCATTTGACAAAATACAGCATCCATTCCTGATCAAAACTCTTCAGAGTGTAGGGATAGAGGGAACTTTCCTTGACATCTTAAAAGCCATCTACGAAAAGCCCACAGCAAATATCATTCTCAATGGGGAAGCACTGGGAGCCTTTCCCCTAAGATCAGGAACAAGACAGGGATGTCCACTCTCACCACTGCTATTCAACATAGTACTGGAAGTCCTAGCCTCAGCAATCAGACAACAAAAAGACATTAAAGGCATTCAAATTGGCAAAGAAGAAGTCAAACTCTCCCTCTTCGCCGATGACATGATACTCTACATAGAAAACCCAAAAACCTCCACCCCAAGATTGCTAGAACTCATACAGCAATTTGGTAGCGTGGCAGGATACAAAATCAATGCCCAGAAATCAATGGCATTTCTATACACTAACAATGAGACTGAAGAAAGAGAAATTAAGGAGTCAATCCCATTTACAATTGCACCCAAAAGCAGATGATACCTAGGTATAAACCTAACCAAAGAGGTAAAGGATCTATACCCTAAAAACTACAGAACACTTCTGAAAGAAATTGAGGAAGACACAAAGAGATGGAAAATATTCCATGCTCATGGATTGGCAGAATTAATATTGTGAAAATGTCCATGTTACCCAGGGCAATTTACACGTTTAATGCAATCCCTATCAAAATACCATGGACTTTCTTCAGCGAATTAGAACAAACTATTTTAAGATTTGTGTGGAATCAGAAAAGACCTCGACTAGCCAGGGGAATTTTAAAAAAGAAAACCATATCTGGGGGCATCACAATGCCAGATTTCAGGTTGTACTACAAAGCTGTGGTCATCAAGACAGTGTGGTACTGGCACAAAAACAGACACATAGATCAATGGAACAGAATAGAGAACCCAGAAATGGACCCTGAACTTTATGGTCAACTAATATTCGATAAAGGAGGAAAGACTATCCATTGGAAGAAAGACAGTCTCTTCAATAAATGGTGCTGGGAAAACTGGACATCCACATGCAGAAGAATGAAACTAGACCACTCTCTTTCACCATACACAAAGATAAACTCAAAATGGATGAAAGATCTAAATGTGAGACAAGATTCCATCAAAATCCTAGAGGAGAACACAGGCAACACCCTTTTTGAACTCGGCCACAGTAACTTCTTGCAAGATACATCCACGAAGGCAAAAGAAACAAAAGCAAAAAATGAACTATTGGGACTTCATCAAGATAAGAAGCTTTTGCACAGCAAAGGATACAGTCAACAAAACTAAAAGACAACCTACAGAATGGGAGAAGATATTTGCAAATGACGTATCAGATAAGGGCTAGTTTCCAAGATCTATAAAGAACTTCTTAAACTCAACACCAAAGAAACAAACAATCCAATCATGAAATGGGCAAAAGACATGAAGAGAAATCTCACAGAGGAAGACATAGACATGGCCAACATGCACATGAGAAAATGCTCTGCATCACTTGCCATCAGGGATATACAAATCAAAACCACAATGAGATACCACCTCACACCAGTGAGAATGGGGAAAATTAACAAGGCAGGAAACCACAAATGTTGGAGAGGATGCGGAGAAAAGGGAACCCTCTTACACTGTTGGTGGGAATGTGAACTGGTGCAGCCACTCTGGAAAACTGTGGAGGTTCCTCAAAGAGTTAAAAATAGACCTGCCCTACGACCCAGCAATTGCACTGTTGGGGATTTACCCCAAAGATACAGAAGCAATGAAACGCCGGGACACCTGCACCCCGATGTTTCTAGCAGCAATGTCCACAATAGCCAAACTGTGGAAGGAGCCTCGGTGTCCATCGAAAGATGAATGGATAAAGAAGATGTGGTTTATGTATACAATGGAATATTCCTCAGCCATTAGAAACGACAAATACCCACCATTTGCCTCAACGTGGATGGAACTGGAGGGTATTATGTTGAGTGAAGTAAGTCAATCGGAGAAGGACAAACAGTGTATGTTCTCATTCATTTGGGGAATATAAATAATAGTGAAAGTGAATATAAAGGAAGGGAGAAGAAATGTGTGGGAAATATCAGAAAGGGAGAGAGAACATAAAGACTCCCAACTCTGGGAAAAGAACTAGGGGTGGTGGAAGGGGAGGAGGGTGGGGGGTGGGGGTGAGTGGTGACGGGCACTGAGGGGGACACTTGTCAGGATGAGCACCGGGTGTTATTCTGTATGTTGGTAAATTGAACACTAATAAAAAATTAATTTAAAAAAAAAAGAGTATCCTGTTTGGATTTGCTCAGCTTCTTGAGCAAATTCAAATTTGGTTAATGTCTTTTGCCAAATTTAGAGAGTGTCAGATATTATTTCTTCAAGTATTTTTGAACTTTGTTTTTTGGTCCTCTTTATAACTTCAGTGACATGAATGTTAGACGATAGGTCACTGAGGCTCTGTTCATTTTTGTTTCCAGTTGATTTTCTCTTTGGTGGTCAATTTGGGTAATTTCTATTGTTCCATCTTCCTATTCACTGATTATTTTCTCTTTCCCCTTCGTTCTGCCATTGAGCTGATGAGCTTTTCATTTCATTCATTTTGAGCTTCTAAAACTTCTAAAACTTTGGTTCTTCTATATATCTTCTACCTCTTTGCTGAGGTTTTTTATTTATTCATTTATTTCAAGAATGTTCATAATTCTTCAGAGAGGTATTTTTATCATGGACTAGAGATGAACATATGAAAGTCAATACAGTAAAGCTGTGAGAAGAAAAGAAAGAATATCTTCATGTCCTTGGAGTAGGAAAACACTTCTTAAACATGGCTCAAAATGTGTTAATCATAAATATATGACTGGTGTATCTATTTGAAATTAAGACTTCTTTTCATCAAACTACCCATATGAGAGTCAAAGCAGGAGAAGATTTTGCATCACACGTAGTATAAGTACAGAGGACTTAGATCCAAAACAAACAAACAAGAAAAACCCTCTCG
>JAEUCK010007386.1:0-11883 GCA_017311455.1 Otocyon megalotis megalotis | reverse complement strand
TACCTGTAACGTACCCTAACCCTAACCCTAACCCTAACTTGAACCTTAACACTAACCCTATCCCTAACCCTAAATCTAAACCTCTCCTGTACCTGAACCGTAACCCTAAACCTGAACTCTATGGCAAACCTAAACCTAACTGGTACAGTAACCCGAACCCTAAACTGTACCGTAACACTAAACCTAACCCTAACACTACCCCTCACCCTAAACCTAATCTGTAAAATAACCTAACCCTACCCTAACCCGAACCCTAACCCTAACCTGTACCATAACGCTGAATGTAACCCTAACCCTAACTCTAACCCTAACCTGTACCGTATCCCTAAAATTAACCCTAACCCTAAACTGTAACGTAACCCTACACCTAACCCTAACCCTGACCGTAATCCTTACCTGTCCCATACAACTAACACTAACCCTAAACATAACCTGTACCGTAACCATAACCCTAACCCTAACCCTAAACTGTATCGTAAACCTAACTCTACCCTACACTGTACCGTAAACCTAACCGTAACCCTAACCCTACCTCTATACTTAACCTGTAACCTAACCCTAACCATAACTCTAAACTCTATGCCAAACCTAACCCTAACCTTAACACTAAACCTATCCCTATCCATAACCCTAAACTGTAGCGAAAACCTAAACCTAACCCTAACCCTAAACCTAACCCTTACCAGTACGGTAACCCTAACCCTAAACCTAAACCTATACCTAAACGGTACCGTAACCCTAACCCTAGCCCTAACCCTAACCCTAACCCTAACCCTAAACCTTTCCTGTACCGTAAACCTAACCCTAAACCTAAACCTAACCCTAACCTGTACCGTAACCCTTTCAGTAACCCAAACCTAAACGTAACCCTAATCTGTACGGCAACCTTAAACCTAACCCTAACCCGAACGCTAACCTATACTGTAACGCTAACCCTAAAACTAAACGTAACCCTTAACTTGTACCGTAACCCTAACCCTAAACCTAACCCTAAACTTTAACCTAACATGTACCGTAACCCTAACCCTAACCGTAACCCTAACCTGTACCGTAACCCTAACCATAACACTAAACCCAACACTAAGCCTAACCCTAACCACTACCGTAACCCTAACCCTAACCATAAACCTAAACCTAACCCTAAAACTAAACTATACCGTTTCCCTCACCCTAAGCCTACCCTAACACTAACCTGTACTTTAACCCTAAACCTAACCCAAACCTAAGCCTGACCTGTACCATAACCCTAACTCTAACCCTAACTCTAACCCTAACCCTAACATTAAGCTGTACTATAACCTTAACACTAACACTAACCCTAAACCTAACCTGTACCATACCCCTAACCCTAACCCAAACCCTAACCCTAACCCTAACCCTAACCCTAACCCCAACCTGTACCGTAACCATACCACTAACCCTAAGCCTAACCTCTACTGTAAACTTAACCCTAAACCTAACCCTAAACCTAACCCTAACCTGTACCGTAAACCTAACTCTAACCCTAACATTAACCTTAATCCTAACCCTAAACCTAACGTGTAACGTAACCCTAACCGAAACCCTAATCCCAAACCTAACCCTAACCCTAACCACTACCGTAACCCTAACCCTACCCCAAATTTAACCTGAACTGTATCGTAAACCTAACCCTAACGCTAAACCTAACCCTAACACTTACCTGCACCGTAAGCCTACCCCTAACCCTACCCCTAACCGTAACCCTAACCCGAGCTCTAAACCTACCCTGTAACCTAACCCTAACCATAACTCTAAACTCTATGGCAAACCTAATTTTAAACCTAACACTAACCCTTACCCTAACCATAACCCTAATCCTATCCTGTACCGTAACCCTAACACTAACCCTAACCCTAAACGTAATCCAAACCTGCACCGTAACCCTAAACCTAACCTTAAACCTAACCCTAACGCTAACCTATACCATAACCCTAACCCTAAACAGAACCGTAACCCTAACTTGTACCGTAACCCTAACCCTAACCCTAAACCTAAACTTAAACCTGACCTATACCGTAACCCTAACCCTAATGCTGACCTGTACCATAAACGTAACACTAACCCTAAAAATAACCATAACCTGTACCATAACCCTAACCCTAAAGTTACCCTAACCATAACCCTAACCCTAACCTGTACCGTAACCCTAAACCTAACCCTAAACCTATCCCTAACCTGTACCGCAAACCTAACCCTAAACCAAAGACTAACCCTAACGCTGACCATAACCTGTACGGTAAACCTAACACTAACCCTGACCCTAACCCTAAGTTGTACCGTAACCCTGACCATAACCCTATCCCTAACCTGTACCGAAACCCTAACCCTAATTCTAAGCTGTACCGTAAACCTTCCACTAACACTAAACCTAACCTGTACTGTGACCCGAACCCTAACCCTAACACCAACACTAACCTGTGCCGTAACCCTAACCCTAACACTAAACCTCACCCTAACTTGTATCGAAACTCTAACCATAACCATAACCCTACCCTTACAGTAACCCTAACCCTAACCCTAACCTGTACCGTAACCCTAACCCAAACCCTAAACCTAACCCTAATGCTAACTTATACCTTAACCTAACCCTAAACCTAACCGTAACCCTAACTTATTCCGTAACCCTAATCCTAACCCTAACCCTAACATGTACCACAACCCTTAGCCTAACCCTAATCGCAACCTGTACCGTAACCCTAACCCTAACCCTAACCTGTACCGCAACCCTAACACTAACCCTAACCTGTACGGTAACCCTAAACATACCCCTAACCTCAGCTGTACCACATGCCTAACCCTAACGCTAACCTAACGCTAACACTAACCCTAAACCTGACCCTAACCTGTACGGTAACCCTAACTCTAAACCTTTCCCTAACCTGAACACTAACCTGTACCGTAACCCTAACCCTACCGCTCAACCTAACCCTAACCTGTACCGTAACCATAACCCTAACCCTAACCCTAAACCTAAAGCTTACCTGTACAGTAACCCCAACCCAAAACCTAACCCTAACCCTAACCTGTATCATAACCCTAAACCTAACACTAACCCTAACCCTAACGCTAACCTATAACGTAACCTTAACCCTAAACCTTACCATAACCCTAACTTGTACCGTAACCCTAATCCTAACTCTAACCCTTACCTGTAAAGTACCCTAAACCTAACCCTAAACATAAACTGTACCGTAACACTAACCCTAACCCTCAACCTAACCATAACCTGTACCGTAACCCTAACCCTAAACCTAACCCTAACCCTAACCAGTACCGTAACCCTAACCCTAACCTGAACCTTAACACTAACCCTATCCCTAACCCTAAATCTAAACCTCTCCTGTACCTGAACCGTAACCCTAAAGCTAACCTCTATGGCAAACCTAAACCTAACCGGTAGTTACCCGTTACCCGAACCCTAAACTGTACCGTAACACTAAACCTAACCCTAACACTACCCCTCACCCTAAACCTGATCTGTAAAATAACCTAACCCTAAGCCTAACCCGAACCCTAACACTCACCTGTACCATAACGCTGAATTTAAACCTAACCCTAACCCTAAACCTAACCTGTACTGTAACCCTAAACTTAACCCTAACCCTAAACTGTAACGTAACCCTACACCTAACCCTAACCCTGACCGTAATCCTTACCTGTCCCATACAACTAACCCTAACCCTAAACATAACCTGTACTGTAACCTTAACCCTAACCCTAACCCTAAACTGTATCGTAAACCTAACCCTACCCTACACTGTACCGTAACCCTAACCCTAACCCTAACCCTACCCCTATACTTAACCTGTAACCTAACCCTAACCATAACTTCTAAAACTCTATGCCAAACCTAACCCTAACTCTAACCCTAACCCTAACCAGTGTAACCCTAACCCTAAACCTAAACCTAAACCTAACCGGTAACGTAACCCTAACCCTAGCCCTAACCCTAACCCTAACCCTAACCCTAACCCTAACCCTAAATCTTTCCTGTACCGTAAACCTAACCCTAAACCTAAACCTAACCCTAACCTGTACCGTAACCCTTTCAGTAACCCAAACCTAACCGTACACCTAATCTGTACGGTAACCTTAAACCTAACCCTCACCCTAACGCTAACCTATACTGTAACACTAACCCTAAAACTAAACGTAACCCTTAACTTGTACCGTAACCCTAACCCTAAACCTAACCCTAAACTTTAACCTAACCTATACCGTAACCCTAACCCTAACCGTAACCCTAACCCGTACCGTAACCCTAACCATAACCCTAAACCCAACACTAAGCCTAAACCTAACCACTAACGTAACCCTAACCCTAACCATAAACCTAAACCTAACTCTAAAACTAAACTATATCGTTTCCCTAACCCTAAGCCTAACCCTAACACTAACCTGTACTGTAACCCTAAACATAACCCAAACCTAAGCCTGACCTGTACCATAACCCTAACTCTAACCCTAACTCTAACCCTAACCCTAACATTAAACTGTACTATAACCCTAACCCTAACACTAACCCTAAACCTAACCTGTACCATAACCCTAACCCTAATCCAAACCCTAAACCTAACCCTAACCCTAACCCCAAACTGTACCGTAACCATACCACTAACCCTAACCCTAACCTCTACTGTAAACCTAACCCTAAACCTAACCCTAAACTAACCCTAACCTGTACCGTAAACCCCCAACTCTAACCCTAACATTAACCCTAACCTAACCCTAAACCTAACGTGTAACGTAACCCCAACCGCAACCCTAATCCCAAACCTAACCCTAACCCTAACCACTACCGTAACCCTAACCCTACCCCAAATTTAACCCTGAACTGTATCGTAAACCTAACCCTAACGCTAAACCTAACCCTAACACTTACCTGCACCGTAAGCCTACCCCTAACACTACCCCTAACCGTAACCCTAACCCTAGCTCTAAAACTACCCTGTAACCTAACCCTAACCATAACTCTAAACTCTATGGCAAACCTAACCTTAAACCTAACACTAACCCTTACCCTAACCATAACCCTAATCCTATCCTGTACCGTAACCCTAACACCCTAACCCTAAACGTAATCCTAACCTGCACCGTAACCCTAAACCTAACCTTAACGCTAACCCTAACGCTAACGTATACCGTAACCCTAACCCTAAACTGAACCGTAACCCTAACTAGGTCCGTAACCCTAACCCTAACCCTAAACCTAAACTTAAACCTGACCTATACCGTAACCCTAACCCTAACGCTGACCTGTACCATAAACGTAAAACTAACCCTAAAAATAACCATAACCTGTACCATAACCCTAACCCTAGAGTTACCCTAACCATAACCCTAACCCTAACCTGTACCGAAACCCTAAACCTAACCCTAAACCTATCCCTAACCTGTACCGCAAACCTAACCCTAAACCAAAGCCAAAACCTAACCCTGACCATAACCTGTACGGTAACCCTAACACTAACCCTAACCTAAACATAAGTTTTACCATAACCCTAACCCTAACCCTAATCCTAACCCTAACCTGTACCATACCCTGACCCTAACCCTATCCCTAACCTGTACCGAAACCCTAACCCTAATCCTAAACTGTACCGTAACCCTTCCAATAACACTAAACCTAACCTGTACTGTGACCCTAACCCTAACCCTAACACCAAAACTAACCTGTGCCGTAACCCTAACCCTAACACTAAACCTCACCCTAACTTGTATCGAAACTCTAACCATAACCATAACCCTACACTTACAGTAACCCTAACCCTAACCCTAACTTGTACCGTAACCCTACCCAAACCCTAAACCTAACCCTAATGCTAACTTATACCTTAACCTTAACCCTAAACCTAACCGTAACCCTAACTTATTCCGTAACCCTAATCCTAACCCTAACCCTAACATGTACCACAACACTTAGCCTAACCCTAATCGCAACCTGTAACGTAACCCTAACCCTAACCCTAACCCTAACCAGTACCGCAACCCTAACCCTAACCCTAACCTGTACCGTAACCATAAACTTAACCCTAACCCTAAACTGTAACGTAACCCTACACCTAACCCTAACCCTGACCGTAATCCTTACCTGTCCCATAAAACTAACCCTAAACTTAAACATAACCTGTACCGTAACCCTAAACCTAACATTAACCCTAAACTGTATCGTAAACCTAACCCTACCCTACACTGTACCGTAACCCTAACCCTAACCCTAACCCTAAACCTAACCCTACCTCTATACTTAACCTGTAACCTAACCCTAACCATAACTCTAAACTCTATGCCAAACCTAACCCTAACCCTAACACTAACCCTATCCCTATCCATAACCCTAAACTGTAGCGCAAACCTAAACCTAACCCTAACCCTAACCCTAACCTTAACCACTGCGGTAACCCTAACCCTAAACCTAAACCTAAACCGAAACGGTACCGTAACCCTAACCCTAGCCCTAACCCTAACCCTAACCCTAACCCTAAACCTTTCCTGTGCCGAAAACCTACCCTAAACCTAAACCTAACCCTAACCTGTACCGTAACCCTTTCAGTAACCCAAACCTAACCGTAACCCTAATCTGTACGGTAACCTTAAACCTAACCCTAACCCTAACGCTAACCTATACTGTAATGCTAACCCTAAAACTAAACGTAACCCTTAACTTGTACCGTAACCCTAACACTAAACCTAAACCTAAATTTTAACCTAACCTGTACCGTAACCCTAAACCTAACCGTAACCCTAAACTGTACCGTAACCCTAACCATAACCCTAAACCCAACACTAAGCCTAACCCTAACCACTAACGTAACCCTAACCCTAACCATAAACCTAAACCTAACCCTAAAACTAAACTATATCGTTTCCCTAACCCTAAGCCTAACCCTAACACTAACCTGTACTGTAACCCTAAACATAACCCAAACCTAAGCCTGACCTGTACCATAACCCTAACTCTAACCCTAACCCAAACCCTAACCCTAACCCTAACCCTAACCTGTACCGTAACCGTGACCATAACCCTATCCCTACCCTGTACCGAAACCCTAACCCTAATCCTAAACTGTACTGTAACCCTTCCACTAACAATAAACCTAACCTGTACTGTGACCCTAACCCTAAACCTAACACCAACACTAACCTGTGCCGTAACCCTAACCCTAACACTAAACCTCACCCTAACTTGTATCGAAACTCTAACCATAACCATAACCCTACACTTACAGTAACCCTAACCCTAACCCCAACCTGTACCGTAACCATAAGACTAACCCTAACCCTAACCTGTAATGTAAACCTAACCCTAACCCTAACCCTAAACCTAACGTGTAACGTAACCCTAACTTCAACCCTAATACCAAACCTAACCCTAATCCTAACCACTACCGTAACCCTAACCCTACCCCAAATTTAACCCTGAACTGTATCGTAACCCAAATCCTAATGCTAAACCTAACCCTAACACTTACCTGCACCGTAAGCCTACCCCTAACCCTACCCCTAACCGTAACCCTAACCCTAGTTCTAAACCTACCCTGTAACCTAACCCTAACCATAACTCTAAACTCTATGGCAAACCTAACCCTAAGCCTAACACTAACCCTTACCCTAACCATAACCCTAATCCTATCCTGTACCGTAAACCTAACACTAAGCCTAACCCTAAACGTAATCCTAACCTGCACCGTAACCCTAAACCTAACCTTAACCCTAACCCTAACGCTAACCTATACCGTAACCCTAACCCTAAACCGAACCGTAACCCTAACTTGCACCGTAACCCTAACCCTAACCCTAAACCTAAACTTAAACCTGACCTATACCGCAACCATAACCCTAACGCTGACCTGTACCATAAACGTAACACTAACCCTAAAATAACCAAAACGTGTACCGTAACCCTAACCCTAAAGTTACCCTAACCATAACCCTAACCCTAACCTGTACCGTAACCCTAAACCTAACCCTAAACTTATCCCTAACCTGTACCACAAACCTAACCCTAAACCAAAGCCTAACCCTAACCCTGACCATAACCTGTACGGTAACCCTAACACTAACCCTAACCCTAACCCTAAGTTGTACCGTAATCCTAACCCTAAACCTAACCCTAACCCTAACCCTAACCTGTACCGTAACCCTGACCCTAACCCTATCCCTAACCTGTACCGAAACCCTAACCCTAATCCTAAAATGTACCGTAACCCTTCCACTAACACTAAACCTAACCTGTACTGTGACCCTAACCCTAACCCTAACACCAACACTAACCTGTGCCGTAACCCTAACCTTGACACTAAAACTCACCCTAACTTGTATCGAAACTCTAACCATAACCATAACCCTACACTTACAGTAACCCTAACCCTAACCCTAACCTGTACCGTAACCCTAACCCAAACCCTAAACCTAACCCTAATGCTAACTTATACCTAACCTTAACCCTAAACCTAACCGTAACCCTAACTTATTCCGTAACCCTAATCCTAACCCTAACCCTAACATGTACCACAACCCTTAGCCTAACCCTAATCGCAACCTGTACTGTAACCCTAACCCTAACCCTAACCCTAACCAGTACCGCAACCCTAACACTAATATTAACCTGTACAGTAACCCTAAGCATACCCTTAACCCTCAGCTGTACCACATGCCTAACCCTAATGCTAACCTAACCCAAACACTAACGCTAACACTGACCCTAACCTGTACGGTAATCCTAACTCTAAACCTATCCCTAACCCGAACACTAACCTGTAGCGTAACCCTAACCCTACCCCTCAACCTAACCCTAACCTCTACCATAACCATAAACATAACCCTAACCCTAACCCTAACCCTAAACCTTACCTGTACAGTAACCCTAACCCAAAACCTAACCCTAACCCTAACCTGTATCATAACCCTAACCCTAACACTAACCCTAACCCTAGCGCTAACCTATAACGGAACCTTAACCCTAAACCTTACCATAACCCTAACTTGTACCGTAACCCTAATCCTAAATCTAACCCTTACCTGTAACATACCCTAACACTAACCCTAACCATAAACTGTACCGTAACACTAACCCTAACCCTCAACCTAACCATAACCTTTACTGTAACCCTAACCCTAAACCTAACCCTAACCCTAACCAGTACCGTAACCCTAACCCTAACCTGAACCTTAACACTAAGCCTATCCCTAACCCTAAATCTAAACCTCTCCTGTACCTGAACCGTAACCATAAACCTAACCTCTATGGCAAACCTAAACCTAACCGGTACAGTAACCCGAACCCTAAACTGTACCGTAACAGTAAACTTAACCCTAACACTACCCCTCACCCTAAACCTAATCTGTAAAATAACCTAACCCTAAGCCTAACCCGAACCCTAACCCTAACCTGTACCATAACGCTGAACGTAACCCTAACCCAAACCCTAACCCTAACCTGTACCATAACCCTAAACTTAACCCTAAGCCTAAACTGTAACGTAACTCTACCCCGAACCGTAACCCTGACCGTAATCCTTACCTGTCCCATAAAACTAACCCTAACCCTAAACATAACCTGTACCGTAACCCTAAGCCTAACCCTAACCCTAAACTGTATCGTAAACCTAACCCTACGCTACACTGTACCGTAACCCTAACCCTAACCCTAACCCTACCTCTATACTTAACCTGTAACCTAACCCTAACCATAACTCTAAACTCTATGCCAAACCTAACCCTAACCCTAACACTAACCCTATCCCTAACCCTAACCCTAACCCTAACCCTAACCTAACATAACCATAAACCTAACTCTAACCCTAACTCTAACCCTATGCATAACATTAAGCTGTACTATAACCCTAACCCTAACACTAACCCTAAACCTAACCTGTACCATAACCCTAACCCTAACCCAAACCATAACCCTAAACCTAACCCTAACCCCAACCTGTACCGTAACCATTCCACTAACCCTAACCCTAACCATACCGCTAACCCTAACCCTAACCTGTACCGTAACCATACCACTAACCCTAATGTAAACCTAACCCTAAACCTAACCCTAAACCTAACCCTACCCTATACCGCAAACCTAACTCTAACCCTAACATTAACCCTAAACCTAACCCTAAACCTAACGTGTAACGTAACCCTAACCGCAACCCTAATCCCAAACCTAACCGTAACCCTAACCACTACCGTAACCCTAACCCTACCCCAAATTTAACCCTGAACTATATCGTAAACCTAACCTTAACGCTAAACCTAACCCTAACACTTACCTGCAACGTAAGCCAAACCCTAACCCTACCCCTAACCGTAACCCTAACCCTAGCTCTAAACCTACCTGTAACCTAACCCTAACCATAACTCTAAACTCTATGGCAAACCTAACCTTAAACCTAACACTAACCCTTACCCTAACCATAACCCTAATCCTATCCTGTACCGTAACCCTAACACTAACCCTAACCCTAAACGTAATCCTAACTTGCACCGTAACCCTAAACCTAACCTTAACCCTAAACCTAAGCCTAACCTATACCGTAACCCTAACCCTAAACCGAACCGTAACCCTAACTTGTACCGTAACCCTAACCCTAAACCTAAACCTAAACTTAAATCTGACCTATACCGTAACCCTAAACCTAACGCTGACCTGTACCATAAACGTAACACTAAACCTAAAAATAACCATAACCTGTACCATAACCCTAACCCTAAAGTTACCCTAACCATAACGCTAACCCTAAACTGTACCGTAACCCTAAACCTAACCCTAAACCTTTCCCAAACCTGTACCACAAACCTAACTCTAAACCAAAGCCTAACCCTAACCCTGACCATAACCTGTACGGTAACCCTAACACTAACACTATCCCTAACCCTAAGTTGTACTGTAACCCTAACCCTAACCCTAACCCTAACCCTAACCTGTACCGTAACCCTGAGCCTAACCCTATGCCTAACGTGTACCGAAACCCTAACCCTAATCCTAAACTGTACCGTAACCCTTCCACAAACACTAAACCTAACCTGTACTGTGACCCTAACCCTAACCCTAACACCAACACTAACCTGTGCCATAACCCTAACCCTGACACTAAACCTCACCCTAACTTGTATCGAAACTCTAACCATAACCATAACCCTACACTTACAGTAAACCTAACCCTAACCCTAACCTGTACCGTAACCCTAACCCAAACCCTAACCTAACCATAATGCTAACTTATACCTTAACCCTAACCCTAAACCTAACCGTAACCCTAACTTATTCCGTAACCCTAATCCTAACCCTAACCCTAACATGTACCACAACGCTTAGCCTAACCCTAATCGCAACCTGTACCGTAACCCTAACCCTAACCCTAACCCTAACCCTAACCCTAACCAGTAACGCGACCCTAACACTAACCCTAACCTGTACAGTAACCCTAAGCATACCCCTAACCCTCAGCTGTACCACATGCCTAACCCTAACGCTAACCTAACCCTAACACTAACGCTAATCCTGACCCTAACCTGTACGGTAACCCTAACTCTAAACCTATCCCTAACCTGAACACTAACCTGTAACGTAACCCTAACCCTACCGCTCAACCTAACCCTAACCTGTACCGTAACCATAACCCTAACCCTAACCCTAAACCTAAACCTACCTGTACAGTAACCCTAACCCAAAACCTAACCCTAACCCTAACCTGTATCATAACCCTAAACCTAACACTAACCCTAACCCTAACGCTAACCTATAACGTAACCTTAACCCTAAACCTTACCATAACCCTAACTTGTACCGTAACCCTAATCCTAAATCTAACCCTTACCTGTAACGTACCCTAACACTAACCCTAACCATAAACTGTACCGTAA
>JAEUCK010007382.1:0-25060 GCA_017311455.1 Otocyon megalotis megalotis | reverse complement strand
AACCCTAACCCTAAACCTAACCATACCCTGAACCGTACCCTAAACCTAACCCTAACCCTACCCGTAACCCTAACCCACAACTGTACAGCAACCCTAACCGTAACCCTAAACCTAACCGTAATCCATACCTGTACCGTAACACTAACCCTAACCCTAACCTAACCTTTACCCTAAACTGTACCGGAACCCAAACCCTATCCCAAACCATAACCTGTATCGTAACCCTAAGTGTAAAACTTACCCAAACCTGTACCATAACCCTACCGGTAACCCTAACCGTAACCTGTACAGTAACCCTAACCCTAAACCTAAACCTAACCCTGAACCATAACACTAACCCATACCCTAACGCTATCTGTAACCCTAACCCACAACTGTACCACAACCCTAACCATAACCCTACACCTAACCATAACCCTTACCTGTACCGTAACACTAACCCTAACCCTAACCTTAAATTGTACGGTAACCCTAACCCTAACACTGACCCTAACACTACACTGTACCGTAACACTAACTTTAACCCTAACCCTAACCTGTACCGTAATCGTAACCCTAACCTTAACCCTAACTCTAAACCTAACCTGTACCATAACCCTAACCATAACCCTAAACTCTATGGCAAACCTAACCCTAACTCTAACACTAATCCTAACCCTAACCTGTACCGTAACACTAACCCTAACCCTAACCCTAAACCTTACCCTAAATGTAACCTCAAACCAAACCCTAACCCTAACCGTAACCGTAAACCTAACCTGTACTGTAAACCTAACCGTAACTCTAAACCCAACCCTAAAACTAAACCTAATCACTACTGTAAACCTAACCGTACCCCTACCCCTAACACTAACCCTAATCCTAATGCTAACCTGTACCGTAACAATAAACCTACCCCAAACCCTAACCTGTCCCGCAACTCTAACCCTAAAACTAAACCTAACCCTAACGTATATCAAAACCCTAACCTTAAACCTAATGCTAAACTGTACCGTAACCCTAACCCTAAACTAAACACTAAACTGTAACACAAACCTAACCCTAACCTTAACTGGTATGGTAACGCTAAACCTAACCCTAACCTGTACCGCAACCCTAACCCTACCTAAACCTAACCCAAACCCTAACCCTGACCCTAACCTGTACGATAACCCTAACCCTAACCCTACCCTGTCCGTAACCCTCACCCTAACCGTTACCTGAACCGTAACCCTAACCCTAACCTTAACCCTAATTCAAAACCTAACCTGTACCCTAACCCAAACCCTAACCCTAACCTCTAGGCAAACTTACACCTAACCCTAATACTAACCCTAACCCTAACCTGTACCGTAACACTAACCCTAACCCTAACCCAAAACCTTACCCTAAACCTAACCTTAATCCTAACCCTATCCCTAACCCTAAACGTAAACGTATCCCCAACCTGTACCCTAACCCTTACCATAACCCTAACCCCAAACCTAAGCCTAAACCTAATCACTACTGTAACCGTAACCCTAACCCTAACCCTAATCCTAATTCTAACCTGTACCGTAACCCTAACCCTAATCCTTACCTGTACCTTAACCATACCCCTAACCACAAACCTAACCTGTACCGTAACCCTAACCCTAAACCTAACCCTAACCCACAACTGTACCGCAACCCTAACCGTAACCCTAACCCTAACCCTAAACCTAACCTTAACCCTTACCTGTACCGTAACACTAACCCTAACCCTAAACCTAACCTGTACTGTAACCCTAAACATAACCCTAACTCTAACCTGTACGGTAATCCTAACACTAACCCTAAACCTAACCTGTACCAAAACCCTAAAACTAACCCTAACCCTACCCTATACTGTAACCCTAATCCTAACCCTAACCTGTACCATAACCCTAACACTAACCTTAAACCTAACTAGAAACCTAACCTGTACCCTAACCCTAAATCTAAACTCTATGGCAAACCTAACCGTAAACCAAACACTAACCCTAACCCTAACCTGTACCGTAACACTAACCCTAACCCTAACCCTAACCCCAACCCTAATCCTAACCCTAACTTGTATGGTATCGCTAAACTTAACCCAACCCTAACCTGTACCGCAACCCTAACCCTACCCTAAAGCTAACCGTAACCCTAACCCTAACCCTGACCCTAACGTGTACGATAACCCTAACCATAACCATAACCCTAAACCTACCCTGTCCATAACCCTAACCCTAACCGCTACCTTAACGGTACCCGAACCCTAACCTTAACCCTAACTATAAACCTAACCTGTACCCTAACGCTAACCCTAACCCTAACCTCTATGGCAAACTTATACCTAACCCTAACACTAACCCTAACCCTAACCTGTACCATAACACTAACCCTAACCCTAACCCAAAACCTTACCCTAAACCTAACCTTAATCCTAACCCTAACCCTAACCATAAACGTAAACGTATCCCTAACCTCTAGTGTAACCCTAACCGTAACCCTAACCCCAAACCTAATCCTAACCCTAACCACTACCATAACTGTAACCCTAACCCTAACCCTAACCCTAACCCTAACTCTAACCTGTACCGTAACTCCTAACCCTAAACCTAACCCTAACCCACAACTGTACCGCAACCCTAACCGTAACCCTAACCCTAACCCTAACCGCAACCCTTACCTGTACCGTAACACTAACCCTAACCCTAAACCTAACCTGTACCGTAACCCTAAACATAACAATAACCCTAACCCTAACCTGTACTGTAACCCTAACACTAACCCTAAACCTAACCTGTACCGAAACCCTAAACCTAAACCTAACCCTACCCTGTACCGTAACCCTATCCTAACCCTAACCTGTACCGTAACCCTAACCCTAACCTTAAACCTAACTATAAACCTAACCTGCACCCTAACCTTAACCCAAAATCTAAACTCTATGGCAAACCTAACCGTAAACCTAACACTAACCCTAAACCTAACCTGTACTGTAACACTAACCCTAACCCTAACCCTAACCCTAACCCAAACCCTAAACCTAACCTGTACCATAACCCTAACCCTAACCCTAACCTTAAACCTAACCCTAACCTGTAACGTAAACCTAACCCTAACCCTAATGTGTACCATAACCTTAAACCTAATCCTATCCCTAACCCTAACGCTAACCTATACCGTAACCCTAACACTAAAGCTAACCATAACCCTAACTTGTATCGTATCCCTATACCTAACCATAACTCCAACCCTAACCTGGACCCTAACCCTACCACCAACCCTAAACCTAACGTGTACTGTAAACCTAACCCTAACCCAAACCCTAACCCTAACCCTAACTTGTATCGTAACCATAACACTAACCCTAACCCTAACCCTAACCTGTACCATAACCATTTCCTAATCCTAAGCCTAAACTGTACCGTAAACCTAACACTAACCCTAACCCTAACCTGTACCTTAACCCTAAAGCTAACCCTAACCCTAACCCTAACGCTAACCTATAACGTAACCCTAACCCTAAACCTTACCGTAACCCTAACTTGTTCCGTAACTCTAACCCTAACACTAACCCTAACCTTTACTGTAACCCTAACCCTAATCCTAACCTGTACTGTAACCCTAAACCTAAGCCTAATGTAACCATAACCTCTAACGTAACCCTATCCCTAACCCTAACCCTAATGCTAAACTCTACACTAACCCTAACCCTAAACCTAACCGTAAGCATAACTTGTACCGTAACCCTAAACCTAACCGTAAACCTAAGCTTAACACTAACGTGTACCGTAACCCTAAACCTAACCCTAACCCTACCCCTAACCCTAACATTTACCGTAACCCTAACCCTAACCCTAAACCTAATGCTAACCTGTTCTGTAACCGTAACCCTAACCCTAACCCTAAACTGTACTGTAACCCTAAACCTAACCCTTACCCTGACACTAACCTGTACGGTAACCCTACCCCTACACCTAACCCTATCCCTAACCATAACCCTAACCTGTACCCTAAACCTAACCCTAAACCTAACACTACCCTGAATTCTAACCCTAACCCTAACCCTAACCCTAACCCTACCTGTAACCCTAATCCGCAACTGTACCGCAACCCTAAACGTAACCCTAACCCTAACCATAACCCTTACCTGTACCGTAACACTAACCCTAACCCTATACCTAACCTTTACCCTAAGTTGTACTGAAACCCTAACCCTAACTACAACCACAACCTGTACTGTAACCCTAACCCTAAAACTTAACCTAACCTGTACCGTAAACCTACCCCTAACCCTACTGTAACCTGTACCGTAACACTAACCCTAACCCTAACCCTAACACTAACCTGTACCGTAACCCTAATGCTAACACTAATCCTAACCCTTAATTGTAACATAACGCTAAACCTAACCCTAAACCTAACACTACACTGTACCGTAACACTAACTCTAACCCTCACCTAACTTGTACCATAATCGTAACCCTAACCTTAACCCTAACTCTAAATCTAACCTGTACCCTAACCGTAACCCTAAACCTAACCCCTAACCCTAAACCTATCCCTAACCGTAACCCTTACCTGTACTGTAACACTAACCCTAACCGTAAACGTAACCTGTACCGTAACCGTAAACATAACCCTAACCCTTACCCTAACCTGAACTGTAACCCTAACACTAACCCTAAACCTAACCTGTACCGAAACCCTAAACCTAACCCTACCCTACCCTATACCGTTACCCTAATCCTAACCCTAACCTGTACCGTAACCCTAACCCTAACCTTAAACATAACTATAAACCTAAACTGTACCCTAAACCTAACCCTAAATCTAAACTCTATGGCAAACCTGACCATAAACCTAACACTAACCCTAACCCTAACCTGTACCGTAACAGTAACCCTAACCCTAACACTAACCCTAACCCTAACCCTGACCCTAACCCTAAAGCGTACCGTAACCCTAACCCTAAACCTAACCCTACCCTGAACCGTACCCTAACCCAAACCCTAACCCTACCCTATACCGTAACCCTAATCCTAACCCTAACCTGTACCGTAACACTAACCCTAACCATAATCTAACGTTTACCCTACTGTACCGAAACCCTAACCCTATCCCTGACCATAACCTTTATCGCAAACCTAACCCTAAAATTTACCCAAACCTGAACCATAAACCTACCGGTAAACCTAACCGTAACCTGTACAGTAACCCTAACCCTAAACCTAAACCTACCCTGAACCATAACACTAACCCTAACCCTAACGCTATCTGTAACCCTAACCCACAACTGTACCACAACTCTAACCGTAACCCTAAATCTAACCGTAACCCTTACCTGTACCGTAACAGTAACTCTAAGCCTAACCGTAAATTGTACCGTAACACTAAACCTAAAACTGACCCTAACACTACACTGTACCGTAACACTAACTTTAACCCTAACCCTAACCTGTACCGTAATCGTAACCCTAACCTTAACCCTAACTCTAAATCTAACCTGTATCCTAACCCTAAACCTAACCATAAAACTCTATGGCACTCTAACCCTAACTCTAACACTAACCCTAACCTGTACCGTAACACTAACCCTAACCCTATCCCTAAACCTTACCCTAAACCTAACCTCAAACCTAAACCTAACCCTAACCCTAACCGTAAACCTAACCTGTACCGTAACCCTAACCGTAACCCTAAACTCAAACCTAAGCCTAAACCTAACCACTACCGTACACCAAACCCTACCCCTAACTCTAACACTAACCCTAATCCTAATGCTAACCTGTACCGTAACAATAACCCTAATACAAACCCTAACCTGTACCGCAACCCTAACCCTAACCCTAAACCTAACCCTAACCTGTATGGTAATCCTCACACTAACCCTAACCCGAAACCTAACCCTAACCTGTACCCAAACCCTAACTCTAAACCTAATGCTAAACTGTACCGTAACCCTAATCCCTAACGTAAACACTAAACTGTAACGCAAACCTAACCCTAACCCTAACTTGTATGGTAATGCTAAATCTAGCCCTAACCCTAACCTGTACCGCAACCCTAACCCTACCCTATACCTAACCCTAACCCTAAACCTGACCCTAACGTGTACGATAACCCTAACCCTAACCCTAACCTTAAACCTACCCTGTCCGTAACCCTAACCATAACTGTTACCTGAACCGTAACACTAACCGTAACCTTAACCTTAACTCTAAACCTAACCTGTCCCCTAAGCCTAACCCTAACCCTAACCTCTATGGCAAACCTATACCTAACCCTATCCCTATAACTAAACCTAACCGTAAACGTATCCCTAACGTGCACCGTAACCATAACCGTAACCCTAAACCCAATCCTAATCCTAACCCTAACCACTACCGTAACCATAACCATAACCCTAACCCTAACCCTAACTCTAACCTTTACCGTAACCCTAACCCTAACCCTTACGATAACCTGTATTGTAACCCTAACTGTAAAATTTACCCAAACCTGTACCATAACCCTACCAGTAACCCTAACCGTAACGTGTACAGTAAACCTAACCCTAAACCTAACCCTACCCTGAACCATAATCCTAACCCTAACCCTAACGCTAATCATAACCCTAAACCACTACTGTACTGCAACCCTAACCGTAACCCTAAACCTAACCGTAACTCTTACCTGCACCGTAACAATAAACCTAACACTAACCTATAACAAAACCCTAAACCTAAACTTAATGCTAAACTGTACCGTAACCCTAACCCTAACTTAAACAGTAAACTGTAACGCAAACCTAACCCTAACCCTAACCCTAACTTGTATGGTAACGCTAAACTTAACCCTAACCCTAACCTGTACCGCAAACCTAACCCTACCCTAAACCTAACCTTAACCCTAACCCTAAACCTGACCCTAACCTGTACGATAACCCTAACCCTAACCCTACCCTAAACCTACCCTGTCCGTAACCCTAACCCTAACCGTTACCTGAACCATAACCCGAACCCTAACCTTAACCCTAACTCTAAACCTAACCTGTACCCTAACGCTAACACTAACTCTAATACCAACATGTACCGTAACACTAACCCTAAACCTAACCCTAACCCTAACCCTAACCTAAACATAAACCCAACATGTACCGTAACCCTCACCCTAAACCTAACCCTAACCCTAACCTTAACACTAACCTGTACCGTAACCGTAGACCTTACCCTCACCCTAACCTGTACCATAACCCTAACCCTAACTCTGACACTAACTCTACAAGGAACGCTAAACCACACCTTTACGGAAATCCTAACCCTAACCCTAACCATAACCCTAACCCTAACCGTAAAACTTACCTGTACAGTAACACTAACCCTAACCCTACACGTAACACTAACCCACAAGTGTACCGCAACCCTAACCGTAACCTAACCCTAACCGTAACCCTTACCTGTACCTTACCAATAACCCTAACCCTAAACATAAGCTGTACCGTAAACCTAAACCTAACCCTAAACCTAACTCTAACCATAAAACTTACCTGTACCGTAACAATAACCCTAATCCTAAACGTAACCAATAACGTAACCCTAACCCTAATCCTAATCCTAACCCTAACCCTAACCTGTAACATAAGCCTAAACCTAACCCTAACCTTAACCTCAACAGTACCGAAACCCTAAACCTAATCCTAACACTACCCTGTACCGTAACCTTAACCCTAACCCTAACCTGTACCATAACCTTAACGCTAACCCTAACCCTAATTCTAAACCTAACCTGCACCCTAAAGCTAAACCTAACCCTAACCTCTATGTCAAACCTAACCCTAAACCTAACCCTAACCCTAAACCTAACCTGTACGGTAACCCTAACACTAAACCTAACCCTAAACCTAAACGGTACCGTAATCCTAACACTAATCCTAACCCTAAACTTAAACCTAACCTGTACCGTAACCCTAACCCTAAGCCTAAACCTAACCCTAAATTGTACCATAAACCTAACCCTAACCCTAAACGTAACCCTAACCTGTAACGAAACCCTAAACAGAACCCTAACTCTAACTCTAATTCTAACCTATACCATAACCCTAACCCTAAACCTAACCGCAACCCTGACTTGAACCGTAACCCTAACCCTAACCTGTACGGTAACCCTACCCCTAACCATAACCCTAAACCTAACCCCTACCCTAACCCAAACCCTAACCTGTACCGTAACCCTAACCCTAACTCTAACACTAAACCTAACCCTAAATGGTACCGTAACCCTAACCCTAAACCTAACCCTACCGTGAACCATAACCCTAACCCTAACCCGACCCGTAACCCTACCCACAGCTGTACCGCAACCCTAACCGTTACCCTAACCCTAAGCAAACCCTTACCTGTACCGTAACACTAACCATAATCCTAAACCTAAGCTGTACCGTAACCTAAACCTAACCCTAAAACTAACCTTTACCCTAACCTGTACTGAAATCCTAACCATAACCATAACCATAAACTGTACCGTAACCCTAACGCTAAAACTTACCCTAACCTGTACCATAACCCTACCCCTACCCCTAACCGTAACCTGTACCGTAACCTAACCCTAAACCTAACCCTACCCTGAACCATAACCCTAAACCTAACCCTAACGCTACCCGTAACCCTAACCCACAACTGTATGGCAACTCTAACCGTAACCCTAACCCTAACCGTAACCCTTACCTGTACTGTAACACTAACCATAAGCCTAAAACTAAGCTGTACCATAACCCTAACCCTAACACTAAACCTAACCGTTACCGTAACCTGAACCGAAACCCTAACCCTAACCATAAACTGTAACGTAACCCTAACCCTGAAACTTACCCTAACCTGTACCATAACCCTATCGCTAACCCTAACAGTAACATGTACCGTAAACTTAACTCTAAATCTAACCTCCATGGCAAACCTAACCCTAAAACTAACCCTAACACTAACCCTAACCCCAACATGTACCGTAACACTAACCCTAAACCTAACCCTAACCCTAAACCTAACCCTATATCTAAACCCAACCTGTACCGTAACCCTCACCCTAAACCTAACCCTAACCCTAACCTTAACCGTAACCTGTACCGTAACCCTAACCCAGACCCTCACCCTCACCTGTACCGTAACCCTAACCCTAACCCTATCACTAACCCTTCCTGTAACCCTAAAACACACCTGTACGGCAACCCTAACCCTAACCGTAACCCTAACCCTAACCGTAAAACTTACCTGTACCGTAACACTAACCATAAACCTAACCCTAACCCTACCCTGAACCATAACCCTAACTCTAACCTTAACAATACACGTAACCCTAACCAACAACTGTACTGCAACCCTAACCATAACCTAACCCTTACTGTAACCCTTACCTGTACCTTAACACTAACCTTAACACTAAAACCTAAACTGTACCATATCCCTAAACCTAACCCTAAACCTAACCTTAACCGTAAAACTTACCTGTACTGTAACAATAACCCTAAACCTAAAAGTAACCAGTACCGTAACCCTAAACCTAAACCTAACCCTAATCCTAACCTGTACGGGAAGCCTAAACCTAACCCTAACCATAACCCTAAACTGCACCGAAACCCTAACCCTAACCCGAACGTGTACCATAGCCCTAACCCTAACCCTAACCTGTACCATAACCCTAACCCTAACCATTAACCTAACCATAAAACTTACCTGTACTTTAACACTAACCCTAACCCTAAACATAACCCTACCATAACCCTAAAACTAACCCTAAGCCCTAACCCTAACCGAACCCCTAAGCCTAAACCTAACACTAACCTAACACCTAACCCTAACCATAACCCTAACCCTAACCGTAAACCTAACACCTAACCCTAAACCTAACCCTAACCCTAACCCTAAAGCTAACGCCTAACCCTAACCCTAACCCTAACCCCTAAACCTAACACTACACCTAACCCTAACATTAACCCCTAACCCCTAACCCTAAAACTAACCCTAACCTTAGTCCCTTACCCCTAACCCCCAACCCTAACACTAACCCCTAAACCTAACCCTAACCCTAACCCTAACCTGTACCGTGTCCCTAAACCTAACCCTAACCCTAACCCTAATGCTAACCTATAAACTAACCCTAACCCTAAACCTAACCGTAACCATAACTTGTACCGTAACCCTAACCCTAACCCTAACCCTAACCGTAACCCTAACCTGTACTGTAAACCTAAACGTAACCCTAACTCTAACCCTAATTCTAACCTCTACCCTAACCCTAACCCTAACTTGAACCGTAACCTTAACCCTAAACGTAACCCTAACCCTAACCTGTACCATAACCTTAACGCTAAACCTAACCCTAACCCTAACCTGTACCCTAACGCTGAACCTAACCCTAACCTCTATGGCAAACCTAACCCTAAACCTCACCATAACCCTAAACCTAACCAGTACGGTAACCCTAACCCTAAACCTAACCCTAAACCTAAACGGTACCGTAACCCTAACACTAACCCTAACCCTAAACTTAAACCTAACCTGTACCGTAACCCTAACCCTAACCCTAAACCTAACCCTAAATTGTACCGTAAACCTAACCCTAACCCTAACAGTAACCCTAACCTGTATCATAACCCTAAACGTAACCCTAACTCTAACTCTAATTCTAACCTATACTGTAACCCTAACCCTAAACCTAACCGTAACCCTAACTTGTACCGTAACCCTAACTCTAACCCTAACCCTAACCTGTACTTCAACCCTAACCCTAACCCTAACCTGTACAGTAACCCTAACCCTAACCCTAACCCTAACCTGTACCGCAAACCTAACCCTAACCCAAATCCTAAACCTAACACTGACACTAACCTGTACGGTAACCCTACCCCTAACCAAAACCCTAAACCTAACCCCTACCCTAACCCTAGCCCTAACCTGTACCATAACCCTAACCCTAACACTAACCCTAACCCTAACCCTAACTTGTACCGTTACCCTAACCTTAAACATAAACCTACCCTGAACCATAACCCTAACACTAACCCTAACCCTACCCGTAATCCTACCCACAACTGTACCGCAACCCTAACCATTACCCTAACCCTTACCGTAACCCTTACCTGTACCATAACATTAACCCTAACCCAAAACCTAAGCTGTACCGTAACCTAAACCTAACACTAAAACTAACCTTTACCCTAACCTGTACTGAAATCCTAACCCTAAAACTAACCATAAACTGTTCCGTAACCCTAACCCTAAAACTTACCCTAACCTTTACCGTAACCCTACCCCTAACCTAACCGTAACCTGTACCGTAAACCTAAAACTAACCCTACCCTGAACCGTAACCCTAAACCTAACCCTAACACAACCCGTAACTCAAACCCAAAACTGTACTGCAACTCTAACCGTAACCCTAACCCTAACTGTAACCCTTACCTATACCGTAACACTAACCCTAACCCTAAACCTAAGCTGTACCGTAACCCTAACCCTAACACTAAAGCTAACCTTTACGTAACCTGAACCGAAACCCTTACCCTAACCCTAACGATAAACTGTAACGTAACCCTAACCCTGAA
Source organism: Otocyon megalotis megalotis (assembly GCA_017311455.1). NCBI lineage: Eukaryota > Metazoa > Chordata > Mammalia > Carnivora > Canidae > Otocyon > Otocyon megalotis. The sequence continues at coordinate 13,512 of JAEUCK010007382.1, read as the reverse complement.
ACTTACCCTAACCTGTACCATAAACCTACACCTAACCCTAACGGTAACATGTACCGTAACCTTAACCCTAATCTAACCTCTATGGCAAACCTAACCCTAAAACTAACCCTAACACTAACACTAACCCCAACATGTACCGTAACACTAACCCTAACCCTAACCCTAACCCTAAACCTAAACCTAACCCTAACCCTAACCTGTACCGTAAGACTAAACCCAACCCTAACCCTAACCCTAACCCTAACTTGTACCATAACCCTAACTCCTAAGTATATCCCTAACCCTAACCCTAACCCTAACCGTAACCCTAACCCTAACCCTAACCGTAACCCTAACCATAACACTAAGCCCTTACCCTAACCCTAACCCCTAACCCTAACCCTGACCATAACCCTAACCCTAACCCCTAACCCTAAACTTAACCATAACCCAAACCCTAACCCTAACCACTAAACCTAACCCTAACCCTAAATAAAACCATAAACCTAATCCTAACTCTAACCCTAACCCCTAACCCTAACCGTAACCCCTAACCCTAACCCTATCCCTAACCCTTCCCTAACCCTAACACTAACCCCTAACCCCTAACCCCAACCCTAACCCCTAAGCCTAACCCTAACTCTAACCCTAAACCCTAATCCTAACCCTAACCCTAACCCTAACACTAACCCTGAACCTATCCTGTCTGTTACCATACACTAACACTAATCCCAAAACTTATGCTTACTTGTACCGTAACCCTAATCCTAACCATAACCCTAAACCTAAACTATTCCGCAACCCTAACCCTAACCCTAACCGTTACTCTAACCCTGAACCTAACCTGTACGGTAACCCAAACCCTAACCCTAACGCTAACCCTAAACCTAACCCTAACCAGTACGGTAACCCTAACCCTAACCCTAACCCTAAACCCAACCGGTACCGTAACCCTAACCCTAAACCTAATCCTAACCCTAACCCTAACCCTAACCCTTACCCTAACCCTAACCTGTATGGTAAACCTAACCCTAAATCTAACCCTAAACCTAAACGGTACCATAACCCTAACTCTAACCCTAAACATAAACCTAACTCTAACCTGTACCGTAACCCTAACCCTAACCCTAACCTGAATGTCACCCTAACCCTGACACTAACCCTAACCCTAAACTATACCGTATCCCTAACCCTAACCCTCACCCTAACCTGTACCATAACACTAACCCTAACCGTAACAATACCCCTAACCCTAAACCTAAACGGTACTGTACTCCTAACCCTAACCCTAAACTGTACCATAAACCTAACACTAACCCTAACCCTAATCCTAACCCTAACCTGCACCGTAAACCTAAACCTAAACCTAACACTAAACCTACCCTGTACCATAAACCTAACACTAAACCTAACGCTAACCCTAACCTGTACCTTAACACTAACCCTAACCCTAACACTACCCCCAACCCTAAACTAATTGTACCATAACCCTAACCGTAACCTTAACCTAACCCTATCCTTTACCACAAACCGAACCCTAACCCAAACCCTAAACCTAATACTGACACTAACCTGTACGGTAACCCTACCCTTAAACATAAACCTAACCCTAACCCCAACCCTAATCCTAACCCTAACCCTAATGCTAACCTGTACCGTAACCCTAATCTTAACCCTAACCCTAATCTGTACTGCAACACTAACCCTAACCCTAACCTGTACAGTAACCCTAACCCTAACCCTAACCCTAACGCTAAACAGTACCGCAACCCTATCCCTAACCCTAAGCCTATCCCTAAACCTGACCCTAAACTGTACGGTAACCCTAACACTAAACCTAAACCTTATCCTAACCCTAAATTGTACCGCAACCCTAACCCTAACCCTAACCCTAACCCTAACCATAACCTATAACATAACCCTAAACCTAACCCTAACCCTAACCTGTTGCGTAAACCTGACCCTAACCCTAACCCTAACCTGTACTGTAACCCTACCACTAACCCTAAACCTAACATGTACTGTAACCCTAAACCTAACCTTAACACTAACCCTAACCCTAACCTATACCGTAAACCTAAACCTAACCCTAACCCTAGCCCTAATGCTAACCTATACCGTAACCCTAAAACTAAACCTAACCGTAACCCTAACTTGTTCCATAACCCTAACCCTAACCCTAAACCTAAACCTAACCATACCTGTACCGTATCCCTAACCCTAACCCTAAACCTAACCTGTACCATAAACCTAGCCCTAACCCTAACCATAACCTGTACCGTAACACTAACCATAACCCTAACCTTTACCCTAAACTGTACCGCAACCCTAACCGTAACCCTACCCCTAACCCTAACCTGCACGGTAACACTAAACATAACTCTAAACCTAAGATGCACTGAAACCCTAAACCTAACACAAACCCTAACCCTAACCCTAACCCTGACCCTAACCCTAACCTATACTGTAACCCTAACCATAACCCTAAACCTAACCTGTACCGTAAGCCTACCAGTGACTCTAAACTGAAACTGTACTGCAACCTATCCCTAACCCTAACCCTAACAGTAACTTGTACCGTAACCCTAACCCTAACACTAACCCTAACCCTAACATGTATGGAAAACCTAACCCTAACCCTACGCTGTACCGTAACCCTAATCCTAACCCCAAACTTAACCCTAACCCTAAACTGTACCGTAACACTTATCCTAACCCTAACCCTAACCCTAAGGTGTACCGCAGCCATAACCTTAACAAAACAATAACCCTAGCCCCTACCCTGACACTAACCTGCACGGTAACCCTAACTATAACCCTAACCCTAAACCTAACCGGTACCGTAACCCTAACCCTAACACTAACACTAACCTGTACCATAACCCTAACACTACCCCCAACATTAACCCTAACCTGTACGGTAACCCTAAACCGAAAACTAACCCTAAATCTAACCGGTACCGTAACCTTAACACTAACTCTAACCCTAACCCTAAACCTAACCTGAACCGTAACCCTACCACGAATCTTAAACATAACCTGTACTGTAACCCTAACCCTAACCTTAACCCTCACCCTAACGCAAACCGAACCCTAACTCTAACCCTAACTTGTATTGAAACCCTAACCCTAAACCTTACCTTAACCCTACGCTGTACCGTAAACCTAACCCTAACCCTAACCTGTCCCGTATCCCTACCCCTAACTCTAACCCTAACCCTAACCCTAAACCTAACCTGTACCGTACCTAAACCTAAACTTAACCCTAACTCTAACGCTAACTTATACCGTAACCCTAAAACTAAACCTAACCGTAAACCTAACTTGTTCCATAACCCTAACCCTAACCCTAACCTTAACCCTAACTCTAACCCTGACCTTACATGTACCGTAACACTAAATCTAACCCTTAACCTAAAATGTATCATAAAACTAGCCGTAACCATAATCATAACGTGTACCGTAACCCTAAGCCTCACACTAACCCTACCCCTAACCTGTACCGCATCCTTAACCGTAACCCTAACTCTAACCCTAACCGGTATGGTAACCCTAAACATAACCCTAAACCTAAGCTGTACCGCAACCCTAAACATAACACTAAACCTAACCCTAACCCTAACACTGTCCCTAACCTGTAGGGTAACCCTAACTCTAACCCTAACCCTAAACCTAACCCTAACCTATATGGTAACCCTAACCCTAACACTAACATGTACCATAACCCTAAGCCTACCCCTAAACCTAACCCTATCCTGTACCGTAACCTTAAACCTAACCCTAACCTATACCATAACCCTAAACCTAACCCTAATCCTAACCCAAACATGTACAATAACCCTGAATCTAACCCTAACCCTAAACCTAACCTGTACCGAAAACCTAACACTAACCATAACCCTAACCTGTACCGTAACCCTAAACCTAACCCTAACCCTAAACCTAACGCTAACCTATATCGTAACCCTAAACCTAAACCTAACCCTACCCTGTACCGTAACCCTAAACCTAACCCTAACCCTACCCATATCCCTAACACACATATGTACCGCAAACCTAACCCTAACCCTAAACCTAACCCTAACCCTAACCGTAACCCTTACCTGTACCGTAACACTAACCCACCCTAATCCTTACCTCTACTGTAACCCTAAACCTAACCCCTACCCTAACCTGTACTGTAACCCTAACACTAACCCCAACCCTAATCTGTACTGAAAACCTAACCCTAACCCCAACCCTAACCCTAACCACATCGTAACCCTACCCATAAACCTAGAAGTAACCTATACCGTAATCCTAACTCTAACCCTAATCCTAACCATAAACCTAACACTAATCTGTACGTAACCCTAAACCTAACACCAACCCTAACCCTGGCTTGTATCATAACCCTAAACCTAACCCTAAAACTAGCCCTACCTTGTACCATAAACCTAACCGTAACCCTAACCCTAACCCTAACCTGTACCATAACCCTAACACTAAACTTAACCCTAACTCTAAAATAAACTGTACCCTAACCCTAACCTTAACCTTAACCTTAACCTCTATGGCAAACCTAACCCTAACACTGACATTAAGCCTAACCCTAACCTGTACCGTAACAATAACACTAACCCTAACCCAAAACTTAACCCTAAACCTAACCTGTACCGTAACCCTAACCCTAACCCTAACCCTAACCCTAACCTGTAGGGTAACCCTAACCCTAACCCCAACCCTAACCCTACCCTAATACTAAACTGTACGTTAACCCTAACACTAAACCTAACCTTAAACCTAAATGGTAACATAACCCTAAACCCAACCCTAACCCTAAACCTAACCCTAACCCTAAACCTAACCTCTACTCTAACCCTAACACTAACCCAAACTTGTACCGTAACCCTAACCCTAAGCCTAAGCCTAACGCTAAACTGTATGGTAAACGTAACCCTAACCCTCACCCTAACCTGTAACGTAACCCTAAACCTAACCCTAACCCTACCAGTAACACTAACCCACACCTGTACGGCAACCCTAACCCTAACCCTACCCTAACACAAACCCTAACCCTAACCCTAACCGGAAACCTTAACTGTCCCGTAACACTAACACTAACCCTAAACCTAAACTGTACAGTAACACTAACCCTAAACATAACCCTAAAGTGTACCATAAACCTACTCCTAACCCTAACCAGTACTGTAACCCTAACGCTAACCCTTACCCTAACACTAACCCTAACCTGTATGGTAACCCTAACCCTAACAATAACCCTTACCCTAAACTGTACGGTAACCGTAACACTTAGCCTAACCCTAAACCTAAATGGTACCACAAACCTAACCTTAAACCTAACCCTAACCCTAATTCTAACCTGTACTGTAACCCTACCCCTAACCTGTACCGTAACCCTAACCCTAACCCTAACCCTAATCCTAACCCTAACCCTAACCTGTACCATAAACCTAACACTAAACCTAACCCTAACCTGTACTGTAACACTAACCCAAAACCTAACACTACCCCTAACCCTAAATCTAAACGGTACCATAACACTAAACCTAACCCTAACCTGTACTGTAACACTAACCCAAACCCTAACACTACCCCTAACCCTAAAACTAAATGGTACGATAACACTAACCCTAACACTAAACCTAACTCTAACCTGTGCTGTAACCCTAACCCTAACCTGTACCGTAACCCTCACCCTATCCCTAACCCTAACCCTAAACTGTACAGTAACCCTAACCCTAACACTAAACCTAAAACCTAACCTGTACCATAAACTTAACACTAAACCTAAACCTAACCCTAAACTGTACAGTAACCCTAACCCTAACACTAAACCTAAAACCTAACCTGTACCATAAACTTAACACTAAACCTAAACCTAACCCTAAACTGTACCGTAACACTAACCCTAACCCTAAACCTAACCTGTAACATAACCCTAACCCTAACCCTAACCCTAACCCTAACCCTAAACCTAACCCTAAACCTAACAGGTACTGTAATCCTCAACCAAATCATGACCCTAACCCTAACTATAACCCTAACGCTAACCTGTACCGTAAACCTAACCCTAACCCTCACCCTAATCTGTACCGTAACCCTAACCCTAACCCTAACACTATGAGTAACACTAATCCACACTGTACGGCAACCCTAACCCTAACCCTAACCCTAACCGTAAACCTTACCTATCCCGTAACACTAACCCTGACCCTCAACCTAACCTGTACTGTAACCCTCAACCTCACCCTAACCCTAACCCTAACTATAACACAAATGCTAACCAGTACCATAACCCTAACCCTAATCCTCACCCTAACCTGTACCTTAAACCTTACCCTAACCCTAAAACTACCAATCAAACTAACCCACACCTTTACGGCAACCCTAACCATAACCTTAACCCTAACGCTAAAGTGTACCGTAAACGTAACCCTAACCCTAACCCTAACCTCTACCGTAACCCTAAACCTAACCCTAACCCTCCCAGTAACACTAACCGACACCTGTACGGCAACTCAAACCCTAAACTTAACCCTAACCGTAAACCTTACCTATCCCGTAACACTAACCCTAAACCTAAACCTAACCTGTACAGGAACCCTAACCCTAAACCTAACCCTAAACTGTACCATAACCCTACCACTAAAACTAAACCTAACCTGTACCATAACCCTAACCCTAACCCTTACCCTAACCCCAACCCTAACACTAACCCTAACCTGTACGGTAACCCTAACCCTAACGCTAAACTCTACGGTAACCCTAACACTTAACCTAACCCTAAATCTAAATGGTACCATAACCCTAACCCTACCTGAACCCTAACCCTAACCCTAACCCTAACCCTAACCTGTACTGTAACCCTAACCCTAACCCTAACCTGTACCGTAACCCTAACCCTATCCCAACCCACACCTATACCGTAACCCTAAACCTAACCCTAACTTGTACCAAAAACCTAACACTAAACCTAACCCTAACCCTAACCTGTACTATAACACTAACCCACACCCTAACACAACCCCTAACCCTAAACCTAAACGGTACCATAACACTAACCCTAACCCTAACCCTAACCCTTACCTGTACTGTAACCCTAACCCTAACCCTAACCTGTACCATAACCCTAACCCTATCCCTAACCCTAAACCTAAACTGTACCGTAACCATAACCCTAAACCTAAAACTAACGTATACCATAAACTTAACACTAAACCTAACCCTAATCCTAACCTGCACCGTAACACTAACCCTAACGCTAAACCTAAACTGTACCATAACCCTAACGCTAACCCTAACCCTAAAACTAACGCTAAACCTAACCTGTACCATAATCCTCAACCTAACCCTAACCCTAACCCTAACTATAATCCTAACGCTAAGCTCTACCATAACCCTAACCTTAACCCTCACTCTAACCTGTACCGTAACCCTAACCCTAACCCTAACACTACGAGTAACACTAACCCACACTGTACGGCAACCCTAACCCTAAATCTAACCCTAACCGTAAACCTTACCTATCCCGTAACACTAACCCTGACCCTCAACCTAATCTGTACCGTAACCCTCAACCTCACCCTAACCCTAACTATAACACTAACGCTAACCTGTACCGTAACCCTAACCCTAATCCTCACCCTAACCTGTACCTTAAACCTTACCCTAACCCTAAAACTACCAATCACACTAACTCACGCCTTACAGCAACCATAACCCTAACCCTAAGGGGAAACCTTACCTGTCCCATAACACTAAACCTAACCCTAAACCTAACCTGAACAGTAACCCTAACTCTAAACATAACCCTAAACTGTACCATAAACCTACCCCTAACCCTAACCAGTACCGTAACCCTAACTCTAACCCTTACCCTAACACTAACCCTAAAACTAAACCTAACCTGTACGGTAACCATAACCCTAACCATAACCCTCACCCTAACCCTAACCCTAAACTGTATGGTAACCCTAACACTAAACCAAACCCTAAACGTAAATGGTACCACAACCCTATCCCTAAACCTAACCCTAACCCTAACCCTAACCTCTACTGTTACCCTAACCCTAACCCTAAACTGTACCGTAACCCTAAACCTAACCCAAACTTATACCGTAACCCTAACCCTAACCCTAATCCTAACCCTAACCTTAACCCTAACCTGTACCAAAAACCCTACACTAAACCTAACACTAACCCTAACCTGTACTGTAACACTAACCCAAACCCTAACACTAACCCTAACCCTAAACCTAAACGGTACCATAACACTAAACCGAACTCTAACCCTAACCTGTACTGTAACACTAACCCAAACACTAACACTAACCCTAACCCTAAACCGAAACTGTACCATAACACTAACCCTAACCCTAACCTGTACTGTAACACTAACCCTAACCCTAACCTGTACCGTAACACTAACCCTATCCCTAACCCTAACCCTAAACTGTACCGTAACCCTAACCCTAACACTAAACCTAAACCTAACCTGTACCATAAACTTAACAATAAACCTAACCCTAACCCTAACCTGTACCGTAACACTAACCCTATCCCTAACCCTAACCCTAAACTGTACCATAACCCTAACCCTAACACTAAACCTAAATCTAACCTGTACCATAAACTTAACTCTAAAACTAACCCTAACCCTAACCTGTAACGTAACACTAACCCTAACCCTAAACCTGACCTGTATCATAACCCTAACTCTAAACCTAAACCTAAACCTAACCCTAAACCTAACCTGTACGGTAATCCTCAACCTAACCCTAACCCTAACCCTAACTATAACCCTAATGCTAGCCTGTACCGTAACCCTAACCCAAACCCTCACCCTAACCAGTACCGTAACCCTAACCCTAACACGAACACTACGAGTAACACTAACCCACACTATACAGCAACCCTAACCCTAACCCTAACTCTAACCGTAAACCTTACCTGTCCCGTAACACTAACCCTAACCCTAACCCTAACCTGTACTGTAACCCTAACACTAACCCTAACCTGACCGTAACCCTAACCCTAACCCTAACCATAAACCTAACCTGTACCATAAACCTAACAGTAAACCTAACCCTAACCCTAACCGGTACTGTAACAATGACCCAAACCCTAACACTACCCCTAACCCTAAACCTGAATGGTACCATAACACTAACCCTAACCCTAACCCAAACCCTTACTGTACTCTAACCCTAACCCTAACCCTAACCTGTACCGTAAACCTAACCCGATCCCAAAACCTAACCTTAAACTATACCGTACCCCTAACACTAAACCTAACCTAACCTGTACCAAAAACTTAACACTAACCCTAACCCTAACCCTAACCTGTACCGTAACACTAACCCAAACGCTAAACCTAACCTGTACCATAACCCTAACGCTAACCCTAACCCTAAAACTAACGCTAAACCTAACCTGTACCATAATCCTCAACCTAACCCTAACCCTAACCCTAACTATAACCCTAACGCTAAGCTGTACCATAACCCTAACCCTAACCCTCACTCTAACCTGTACCGTAACCCTAACCCTAACCCTAACACTACGAGTAACACTAACCCACACTGTATGGCAACTCTAACCCTAACCCTAACCCTAACCGTAAACCTTACCGATCCCGTAACACTAACCCTGACCCTCAACCTAACCTGTACCGTAACCCTCAACCTCACCCTAACCCTAACCCTAACCCTAACTATAACACTAACGCTAACCTGTACCGTAACCCTAACCCTAATCCTCACCCTAACCTGTACCTTAAACCTTACCCTAACCCTAAAACTACCAATCACACTAACCCACGCCTTACAGCAACCTTAACCCTAACCCTAAGCGGAAACCTTACCTGTCCCGTAACACTAACCCTAACACTAAACGTAACCAGTACCATAACCCTAACTCTAACACTTACCCTAACACTAACCCTAACACTAAACCTAACCTGTACGGTAACCATAACCCTAACCATAACCCTCACCCTAACCCTAAACCCTAAACTGTATGGTAACCCCAACACTAAACCAAACCCTAATCCTAATGGAACCACAACCCTATCCCTAAACCTAACCCTAACCCTAACCCTAACCTGTACTGTAACCCTAACCCTAACCCTAAACTGTACCGTAACCCTAAACCTAACCCTAACTTATACCGTAACCCTAACCCTAACCCTAATCCTAACCCTAACCTTAACCCTACCTGTACCATAAACCTAACCCTAAACCTAACACTAACCCTAACCTGTACTGTAACACTAACCCAAACCCTAACACTAACCCTAACCCTAAACCTAAACGGTACCATAACACTAAACCGAACTCTAACCCCAACCTGTACTGTAACAATAACCCAAACCCTAACACTACCCCTAACCCTAAACCGAAACTGTACCATAACACTAACCCTAACCCTAACTTGTACTGTAACCCTGACCCTAACCCTAACCTGTACCATAACACTAACCCTATCCCTAACCCTAACCCTAAACTGTACCATAACCCTCACCCTAACACTAAATCTAAACCTAACCTGTACCATAAACTTAACACTAAACCTAACCCTAACCCTAACCTGCACCGTAACACTAACCCTAACCCTAAACCTGACCTGTATCATAACCCTAACCCTAACCCTAAACCTAAACCTAACCCTAAACCTAACCTGTACGGTAATCCTCAACCTAACCCTAACCCTAACCCTAACCCTAACCCTAACTATAACCCTAATGCTAACCTGTACCGTAACCCTAACCCAAACCCTCACCCTAACCAGTACCGTAACCCTAACCCTAACCCGAACACTACGAGTAACACTAACCCACACTATACGGCAACCCTAACCCTAACCCTAACCCTAACCGTAAACCTTACCTGTCCTGTGACACTAACCCTGACCCTAAACCTAACCTGTACCGTAACCCTCAACCTAACCCTAACCCTAACCCTAACTATAACACTAACACTAACCTGTACCGTAACCCTAACCCTAACCCTCATCCTAACCTGTACCTTAACTCTAACCATGACCCTAACACTACCAATCACACTAACCCACACCTTTACGGCAACCGTAACCCTAACCCTAACTCTAACCGTAAACCTTACCTGTCCCGTAACACTAACCCTAACCCTAATCCTAACCTGTACTGTAACCCTAACACTAACCCTAACCTGACCGTAACCCTAACCCTAACCCTAACCGTAAACCTAACCTGTACCATAAACCTGACAGTAAACCTAACCCTAACCCTAACCGGTACTGTAACAATGACCCAAACCCTAACACTACCCCTAACCCTAAACCTGAATGGTACCATAACACTAACCCTAACCCTAACCCTAACCCTTACCTGTACTCTAACGCTAACCCTAACCCTAACCTGTACCGTAAACCTAACCCGATCCCAAACCCTAACCTTAAACTGTACCGTACCCCTAACACTAAACCTAACCTAACCTGTACCAAAAACTTAACACTAAACCTAAACCTAACCCTAACCTGTACCGTACCACTAACCCTAACCCTAACCCTAACCTGTACCATAACACTAACCCTAACCCTCACCCTAAACTGTACCGTAACCAAAACCCTAACCCTAACACTACGAGTAACACTAACCAACACTCTACGGCAACCCTAACCCTAACCGTAAACCTTACCTGTCCCGTAACACTACCCTGACCCTAAACCTAACCTGTACCGTAACCCTCAACCTAACCCTAACCTTAACCATAAACTGTAACGTAACCCTACCCCTGAAACTTACCCTAACCTGTACCATAACCCTACTGCTAACCCTAACGGTAACCTGTACCGTAACCTTAACTCTAAATCTAACCTCCATGGCAATCCTAACCCTAAAACTAACCCTAATACTAACCCTAACCGCAACATGTACCGTAACAATAACCCTAAACCTAAACCTAACCTTTAACTTAACCCTAAACCTAAACCCAACCTGTACTGTAACTCTCACCCTAAACCTAACCCAAAACATAACCTTAACCCTAACTTGTACCGTAACCCTAACCCTTACCCTAACCCTTACCTGTACAGTAACCCTTATCCTAACCCTATCACTAAACCTACCTGTAACCCTAAACCACACATGTACAGCAACCCTAAACCTAACCGTAACCCTAACCCTAACCGTAAAACTTACCTGTATGTAACACTAACCCTAAACCTAACCCTAACCCTACCCTGAACCATAACCCTAACCCTAACTCTAACAATACCCGTAACCCTAACCCACAAGTGTACCGCAACCCTAACCATAACCTAACCCTTACTGTAATCCTTACCTGTACCTTAACACTAAACTTAACCCTAAACCTAAGCTGTACCGTATCCCTAAACCTAACCCTAAACCTAACCCTAACCATAAAACTTACCTGTACTGTAAAAATAACCCTAAACCTAAATGTAACCAGTACCGTAACCCTAAACCTAACCCTAACCCTAATCCTAACCTGTACGGTAAGCCTAAACCTAACCCTAAACCTAACCCTCTAATGTACCGAAACCCTAACCCTAACCCTAACCGAATGTAAACCATAGCCCTAACCCTAACCCTAACCCTAACCTTAACCCTAACCCTAACCTGTACCGTAACCCTAACCCTAAACCTTAACCTAACCATAAAACTTACCTGTACTGTAACACTAACCCTAACCCTAACCCTAACCCTAAGCCTAAACCTAACCATAACCCTACCCTAACCCTAACACTAACCCTAACCCCTAACGCTAACATAACCCCTAACCCTAACCCTAACCCTAACACCTAACCCTAACCCTAACCCTAAACCTAACACCTAACCCTAAACCTAACCCTAACCCTAACCCCTAAATCTAACCCTACACCTAACCCTAACCCTAACCCCTAACCCCTAACCCTAAACCTTACCCTAACCTTAGCCCCTAACCCCTAAACCCCAACCGTAACCCTAACCCTAAGCCCTAACCCTAACCCTAACTCTAACGCTAACCCTAACCTGTACCGTAACCCTAAACCTAACCCTAATGCTAACCTGTAAACTAACCCTAACCCTAAACCTAACCGTAACCATAACTTGTACCGTAACCCCAACCCTAAGCCTAACCCTAACCCTAACCGTAACCCTAACCTGTACTGTAACCCTAAATATAACCCTAACTCTAACCCTAATTCTAACCTCTACCCTAACCCTAACCCTAACCTGAACCGAACCCTAAACCTAACCGTAACCCTAACCCTAACCTGTTCCATAACCTTAACGCTAACCCTAACCCTAATTCTAAACCTAACCTGTACCCAAACGCTGAACTTAACCCTAACCTCTATGGCAAAACTAACCCTAAACCTCACTCTAACCCTAAACCTAACCTGTACGGTAACCCTAACCCTAAACCTAACCCTAAACATTAACGGTACCGTAACCCTAAACTAACCCTAACCCTAAACTTAAACCTAACCTGTACCGTAACCCTAACCATAACCATAACCCTAACCCTAACCCTAAATTGTACCGTA